>MJUU01036720.1:7358-19216 GCA_002080025.1 Modiolus philippinarum | reverse complement strand
TCAACCGAGGCGAAGCCAAAGTTGACAATGTTTTTTGTAGTGGAAACATTTTGTTCTGTCATCCACCTAGGTACATGATATCAGAAGTCCATTGTACTTCTGATGATATTTATTTTATTATACTGCATGTTTTTCAATGACAATCAATATTCAACTATAAACAGATCTGGTAATCAGTGTAAAATTGTCGCCTCTCAGCTTTTATGAAAATATTTGATAGATTGAATTATCTAAATTTTGTTACGGAAAAATCTTAAGGAAGTACGAGCCTCAGATTTCAGAAGCATTCTATATTCTCGGGTTTTATCCATTCAAACAGTGCTAAAATTTTTTCCCCATGGATTACATTTTCTTGGTCATAAGTCATTTTAAAATGCATAAAATAGACTGTGAATAAAATTTTATCAAATTCCAATTATAATTTCATATATTTAAAGGCCTAAAAACATCTTATGCAAATTGAAGGAAAACTCCAGAGAGATCTGTTTCCCGCCAAAATTTTGACGTCTTATATCTCAAAAATTCCTACATGGATTTTCAAATTTTTTTGCTCAAGTTGTTCCATTATATGAGCTCTTCAAGATAAAAGGTCAGAATTTTAATTCTAATTACTAAATTTTTGAGACTCGTACTCCCTTAAGTATTATAAAACGCAACATTTACTCATTGCGATGTTTCATTTTTTAATAGTGAACAGATCAGTAGAGTATTTAAGTAAATTGGTAAACTGGTGTCTCCCATTTTCCACAACAATACTTATATAAACCTCACAAATTGGTATCATGGTGATATATTTACTGCATCATAAGACAGCTTTATTGACTATGATAGCAAAAATTACTACGCCATAATTATTCACCAAAATTTGTATATATTTTTAAGAATGACAATTCCACTACATTACTCTGGACTTTTTCAAAAGATGTCCATTTTTGTGCAGTTATATTTTTTCTTTGAATTTTAAGATTTTTTTATTTTCCTTTTCACTGTTGGTAAAGATAGCTTCTGTTCGACGGCAATCGACATAATATTTTATTTATAATTGAATAGGACAACTGTGAATATTTTGGATTTAAGTGCCCCAAAACATTAAAAACGTCTATCCAACACTGAAAATATCTGCAAACATCCCATTTTAGTACTTTTTGTTTTTGCTTTTTTCAACTGTTATCTATTAGAAATGCATTCAAGCAGTTAAAAAAGATTTCATTCATTAGAAGTAGTTGTACCAAATTTTCTCAAATCAGTTTTAAACGGGCGTCCATAGAAAAATGTCCTCTTCGCAACGCCAACGATAAATACTGTGGAAGTACTTTTATTCGTGGACATCAATTTTCGTGGTTTTGATAAATATCACTATTTCGTTGGAACTTAAATTCGTGGTTTCAAATTCCATACATTAAACCTTTATGAAAGAAATGCATTTCGTTGGGAACTTGATTTCGTGGTTTAAGCGAACCACGAAATCCACAAAAATTGGAACCCCACGAACAATAGTACCTTGACCTTTAACCTGACCCAATTTTTTTTTGGAGGATTTGTTTTAAGCTTTATTAGATCTATTCACGTATGGAATATCAAGCTTCTAGCAATTGTAATTTGCGAGCTATAGCAAAATCTAGATTTTGACCTTTTGACCTCTGTGACCTTGACCTTTGACCTAACCTTAGTGAAATTTGCATAATGATGTTTAGCTTCACATGAACAATATACAGGCCAAATATGAAGGTCCTATCACATCTGGTTGAAAAGATATAGGCAATGTTAAAGTTTTTGTTAAAGTTTTCAATTTTGCTCTCGGCGACCTTGACCTTTGACCTGACCCAAATTTTTTTGGTGGATTATATTAAGCTTTACTAGATCTATTCACATATAGAATATCAAGCCTCTAGCAATTGTAATTAACGAGCTATAGCAAAATCTAGATTTTGACCCTTTGACCTCTGTGACCTTGACCTTTGACCTGACCTTAGTGAAATTTGCATAATGATGTTCAGCTTCACATGATCAATACACATACCAATTATGAAGGTCCTATCACATCTGGATTCAAAGTTATGAGCCAGGTTAAAGTTGCGGACAGACAGACATACAGACAGACGGACAGACAGACAGACAGACAGACAGGACAAAAACAATATGCCCCCGATCTGAAGATCCGGGGGCATAAAAAAACATGAATGCATTATTTTCCATTTCCCTAGTGTTTAATGGTATACTTTAATATTTTTTCCTAAAAAATTTAATAAGATCGGCAAGATGACTGTTTTAATTTCTCAAATCCAAAACGTTCTATTTTCAGGCTGACTTTTGACCGCTTGTCTTGTTTTGATTGACAATTGACTTTGCGCTCGTATCTCATGATCTCCTGACGTCAAGATTGCCAAAATGGGAACATGATTTGTCTGGCGATGAAATGAAACATATTTAACAAAAATGAAAGTTGCTTTACCAAAAATGTAGCAAAAGTAGAAATGCCAATAAAACATATTAATTAAATATGGAAAGGTATGACAAAACAGTTATAAACTTGGTCCTAATACAACAGGTGTTTTGTTTGACCCTCTGACTAAACTGTTGCCCTCAGCCTATGGCTTTGTGTAAACTAAACGGCTGTTGTTTTCGTACTCAATCAATAACTGTATACTGTACAATTAGCAACGACGGGAAATAGGGTAAATCCACATGAGACATTGGCTCTAAACATACATGGTGAAACCAATCAATAATACAACACTTTTATTATTGTCCTTCATCTTAAAATAACCATGAGGTCTTCAACAATAAGCTTTGCTGAAACCTCATAGTTCAAGACGATCCCAAGCACCGGCTTGAGTGGAATCATAGCTAACCGTCGAACAGTGTAACAAAGACAATTCACTTGTCCATTTTTTGTTTCCATTTGCGTTGCCCCAATATTGTATTTTTTTTTATTTAAAAATTTCCCTTCCACTCTTTGCATCAGCATCGTTCGTCAATGTATCTGTACTTTATTGTCGGAAGTTCTTGTCAGACAAGAAAAGTAGTACATCAAAGTGACCAAGCCTTCTTTGTTTAACTATGTGGGCGTCGTTGGTAGGTATTGTAACGGCTTGTCACCGCCGACAAAATTTAACAGGTACACCCATACGAAATAAACATTTAAGAATTTGTTTACCACCCAGCCCTTATCGATTCAAATAGGCCATAATGTTGAATTAGACGACTTTCGGTCTAACATTGATAAATGATATTCAAAGCAATCGGCTGTGGTGGTCATGTGGTTTTGTATTGACCAAAGAAAATTCCTTTTCAATGGCCCGGTACAAAATTTAATTCCGTTGTCATCAAAGTTTAGCCTCTTATCAATATCTAAATGTGTCAGCGGAAAACTGTTAAATTGTTTTATTTCTCCATCCGCCAATTAGACACCGGAGAAATCGTATAACCATCGATGAAAGGCATAAGAATGATAAGGAGGCCACAATAACCAAAGCTATAATCCAACGCTTTTTTTAAAATTTTGATTGCCACTAGAAAAAGGGAGAAATGGGTAGGGGCAGGAAATTAAGCCATCCATTCGACTTCCGGTTAATTTGTTCTCCTTAGAAAAATATAGAAGGGATCTTTATACTGCATGGAGCGTAGCGTTTCTCCAGACATTTGGCTACAATGGTTCGCGGTCAGGCTTTTCTTATTATGACCTGACTACCCCACAAAGACAAGGCATTCCCCTATTCATCAACTCGGGACGCGCCCGACAACTCATGAAAACCGGTTCAGGTGCCGGACAGTACATAAAGGTACCGATTGGATCGCACTAGACCAAAAGCAACTCTTAACATCTTACCGGATCTAGAGTTATCTGTTTCTTTCCCGAATCTATGCATGTTTATTTCACTGTACCAGTCATCAGTCACTTCCTTTCCTTAAAAAGTCAATAAAAAGTAGGACACCAGTAAAAACAATATATCTCCAGAGTGTTTTTATAAAATTATTAAAAGATATTTATGTATATCGTCTCAAGTAATAGGATCAATTATGTATATTGTTTCCAAAAATAGGAAATTATCACTCAGTCGCCGAAATTTACATCATGGGACAATAATGTGTCATATTTTCCGGTTTATAAGGATGTCTAAGTGGTTTTATGCTCCACCGAGTGACTATTTTGTTAATTCAACCTACTTTGTGTGTTTAATTATCCCGTAAGTCATAAAATTAAAAAAAAATGTACATGTTTTGTTAATGTAAAATGCCATTTGTACGTGCATAGTTTGTATTATGTACTTTGATTCATTAAATATACCAAAGATAACAAGTTTACTATTTGTGTGCTTACTAAAGCATTTAGAGATAAGACACACATTACTTATAGATGCAATGAATAAGAAATATTTGTCTTGAACAAGTAGTGTTAAAGCTTAAAAAGCATGGAGCCAGGATTATATGATGAAGATATCAACTTACAATCATAAAATGTTCAAAATAGAAATAAAAAAAAACAACAAAAAAAAACCAACAAAAACAAACAAGAAAAAACAAAAAAAAACAAAAAAACAAACAAACATACAAACAAACACTTTAATGAATAAAAAAACTTCTTTTGTGGTGCTATCATTAAATCATCGAAGATAGTTAACATTGTGATTTTTTGTTGTTGTTTTGTTGGTTATTGTATTTCAAGAGAAGGAAAGACAACTCTAACCTAATTAAAGAGACAAAGTTAATGTCAAATGAATTTTGTGTCACTTTAGCGGTTATCGTTAATAAAACTGACCAGACATTACAACAGTAACATAGCTTCTATTTCATTTTAGAAACGTTGTGAAACTTTCGCTTTGACAACCTGAAAAAATTTAAAATATCAAAATATACCTTAACTGAACTTTTACAATTACAAGTCAAAACCTATCTGGAATAACTTTTCCTGCTTTCTCAAGAAAAAAATAACAATCATAAAATAAAATACTAAATAAATGTTTCAGTATCCCTATTAACAAAAAAGGACCCATTACTTATATGACTGATAACACCAAAATAAGCAATATGTCGAAGATATTTGTGTCATCTTAAAAGGAATTTGTTTTTATAACAATCGGTTCCTTCTATAAAGATACTTCTTACAGTTGTGTCTGTGATAGGTATTCCTAACTTATTTTAATTATTTAATTAAAGACAGAACTTTTGTATTTAGTTAAACCACAATATTTCGTGTAACTGATACCTGTAAATTTGCTTCCATCTGAATATTTTGCCGCCAAATTTTCTCCAATGCTCTGGTTTTTAAGAATGCATTTGCTGTGCTGAAATTCATCCTTACTTGCCAAATACTCTGCCCACCACTGGGCATGTGCGGTAAGATCTGGTGCATGGCGTAACTGCGGGGCTTGATGTTTCTTCCGGTATTGATTATGTGCCTTTATAACCTCGTTTGCAAATAAATGATCAGAAAGTTTCAAATTCTGCAAAAATAACAAAAAAGGCTATGCCTTTATTATCTTTTTCAAACTCAAGTCAGGTAAAGCGAAAACTTCGGCCTAATTTGAAAGTAGATGTCGTCACTAGGGACACAAGTTTGTAGACAAAATATCGGCGATATCTCATTTTTAAGACATAACAAGAAAATATAAGAACTTACTTTGGAAAGGTCGGCAAAAAATGAGACACGAAGCTCTCAGATAGAATATCCTGCGACACAAAAATAGTCTCTGCCAAAAATAAGGCAAAGGAAGTAAACATCATGGTCGGAATTGAAAACGAACTTCTTAGTTATCAATGCCTATCAATAGAATTTTCTCTTAATAAAAGCGTCACACTTGTAAGAAATATACATATATAGCCAAATGTGCCACTAGTTACTAAATAAAGAATAGGACCAAAAGAACTATTACTGCACGTAGAAATACTCGAGGTCGTGGATATTACCGTCAAATTAGGGAAAGAAGTCTTTTCAAATATAACGAAAATTATGCTTGATTATCAGCAAATGTCATACCAAAATTATCGGTAAAAACACGAATAAGAAAATCTGAAAGCTAACAGAGATGTGAAAAGACCAATGAACACAAACTCATCAATAATATCAATATAAGTAACCGAGTACTGGCACGGTGTAAGACGCCCTTAACAAATTATAGAACTAAAGCGACAGAAAAGAGGCATTTCCTAAAGTGTCTTTGCAACATACAAAACATTATATACTGGAGTCGGCCTTCAAATATTCAAGAGAACAACCATCACTGGGAACTTCAAATCACCAGAAGTAGGAAAAGGATCGTCACTTGAAACTTCATACAGCCAGAACATTTGCAGAGGTCGGAGAACAATAATCATTTTAAAGTTCATACCATGCACTAGAAGTCCCACTTACCATCGAGTATGTTAGACAGGACTAGGGTCACTAACCCAGAAGGAAAATTAGCCACCAGTTGTTCTTATCTATACATCGCGTTTTTTAAACTGTATAATCGGCCATGGGCGGAGCATTTACGCTCAAAAAATGAGTAAACTCTTTACTTTAACTTATAATTTTGAAAAAAAATAACAATAAGTTTTGGAACAAACCCCTACATGCATAGGGTAGAAGAAGAACAAGAAATTAGAAATCATGTATTGTACGGCAAATTTTAAATTACTGATTAAAAAAAAATGTTATACAACACGATATTTTTAAATGGTAAAAAGAAGTTCTTACACATTTTCTTGTGTGAATGCTTCACTTAGAAAAAATAAAGCCGGATATTTGGACAATCAATACAGGGGTATGTAAGAACGCAGTGTAGGCAATAAAAAGTGACGCAGATCATTTAACTCCGCTTTGGTTAAAATCTATGACAAGCCAGCCTCTGAAGAGTCTATGCTAGTTCCGATCGTTCGAATTTCTTATTTTTTTTTAACCGCGTCGAAACAAAACACTCACTGAGAAGGGAATGGATCCAACATATGTTCAAGCTGATAGAATTTGACGTGACTGTAACCCCTGAACTGTAACTTATTTTTGGTACAATTGTACCAAAATACCAGTATCGCCGAATATTTCAATTATTTTACAATTGTTTTATTTGTCAAAGGTCAATGTATCAACACACAGAGATCAAACAGTATAAGTATGTCATTTTACATATATCCTAGAGTTACTAATGTACAACGTATAAATCAGGTTACGGTCATATATGTAGTATACTGGGTTCTACGAATAACGCAGCATGTTTATTAAGTAGTGCAATTTCATCTTAGTAAATGTTTGACACTCATTTTTACGCTATTTTTTACACATGTGTTCTCATGTAAAATTTAAGTTTGATCAAACGAAACGAAATGAAAATAGTTAGTAAATCACATACTAACATTTTATGTTATTTACAGTTTGTAATCTCAAAACTTGACATAAACAGAAAAAAAGTTAAAATTTGATAGGAAAAAATCTTGGCCAGTCAAATAGCTCAAAATATTGTATCAACAGAATCATTGGCAAAATGTAAACTGAATTTGTGAAAGTAATGCTTTTTATTGCTCATCAGGTATATATTGTATGGCCAGGCGCGGATCCAGAACTTGAAGTTAGGGAGAGTGGCGTATTTGAAATAAAAATGCAAGAGTGTAGAGAGGCGCAAATTTTTGCCAATTACTCCGATTCACCCTTAATATATATATATATACTTTCCGGTTTGTGTGGGTTAGGGTAGGCACGTCCCTCGTACTATTCCCTAAATCCGCACCTGATAGTTGAATTACATATGATACCCAATATTTTACACACTTAATTTAAAGAATTAAAAATCTTACTCGAATTACAAACTTACAGACAGAACACAAGCTTGGCATCCTATTTTTTCAACACCGTCAGTTTTCTTTCTCTTTACACCAGGCTCACACTGCCATGGTTGTAAATCCAGATCAGCAATATAAGCACAATTCTGGCACATTTTGTCAGTGTCTTTTTTCAAAGAAGACCAAGCAAGCACAATTATGGCACACTTTTATCCGGTGTCTTTTTTAAAAATAAAACCTAATAAGCACAATTTTGGCACATTTTGCAAGTGTCCTTTTTTAAAGAAGACCTAAAAAGCACAATTTTGGCATATTTTTTCACTGTCCTTTTTTGAAAAGCAGACCTAGTAAGCAAAATTATGGCACATTTTACCTATATTCTGTTTTCAAATTAATAACTTACACAATTTAAACCTGTTTATTTCAATTGCTTTCTCGATTAAGCAACGCAGCTTATAGCTCAATTCTGAAGCACTCTGATTAATTTCTTTTATCGAATCGCTAATCTGAGCATTATTTGTTCAGATTCTACCAGTATCCTTTTGTATTCAAAACTTTAAACACAGTTAATCTCATTTTGCCTTGTAAACATTTTCCGTTATTTCAGCGCCAATTTTGTCAAGTATATTGAAGAAATCACATTTTTGAAGCATCATGCTGTTCGTATAATTCTCTTTTTGAACTTTGGACTTTCTTGCTATGATAGTTCAGAAAGGTCAAATGCACTATTCAAACAGCCTGTGTATTAGATCAGTTAAAATTTCACTTGTTTATATGAAGATATATATACATATATAGCAAGAATGATAAAACACTTTTATATTAATCCAGGTGTACTTAAAATGAATGTGGAAAAGTAGAATTAACTCAAGCGTGGACATACTGACGTGAATTATTACAGCTAGCATTACTGTATCTATATAGTTAGATAAAAATTATCACTTGTCATCCTTATATAGATCACATTTCATTTAGCTAAAAAAAATTCCAGTGGTATGGGATGGACATATTGTCTATTTATGACAACTTTCGCAAACGCTAAGACAAAACGGGACTTTTGAATCGTGTTCTTTCCGGTAACAATTCTATTTTATACGTAAAAAATCAATATATACATCAATACATTGAGAGGGAATCACTAATTTATGAACACTGTTGAGCTAAGGGTGATCTATATTTAATCGATTTGTTAGGCTTCATGTTAATTTTTTTTCGTCAATTAAAATTTAGTTACAAAATTGTCATATAGGAGAAATTATAAATGCACTTCAATAATTCATAAATACTTTTTTTATATGATATAATATATATTAATTTCAACAGTTTTCCTTTTTACTGGTATCCGATGCGAGCATTTCCGCCTTCAATTTCACGAGAGTTCCTATCGCGAATGTCCCTTATTAAACAACGGCAATGTAATTAAATATTAGCGCCACTTCTTTTTCGATTGTGATTTGAAAGGTGCCTCATTTATAAACAATAGACAACTGTTGAAGACAACTGATCTTATTTTCTATTTTGTCAACAAACTAAAATTCATACTAAATCCAAACTTTGGCATATTTTGTTTTCAGCTAGGAAGGCATTACACCACTAGCGGTTTTGGAGTCAAGTCCAGAATATTTATGTTAAAAGGTGTGTGTTCGTGGAATTTTAAAATCGCTGAAATTTATAAGTTTGAAATTGTAAAATGGAATAAAAAAGATAACAGGAAACACCTACAATGGCCGAAAAACATAGCCACATGCCAGAAAGTAAATAGGAACTGCACAAGAAAAAAACCCACAATAAAAATACAAGAGACAAACATAAACAACGATAGGAACTCGGGACAGCCGGACTTGGTACCGGCACTAGCAAAACCCAGCGGTAGGGTTAAACCGGTTTATGGGTACCCAAACCTCCCCTTTCTCTGTCCCGTTTCCCTATCGTAGAATGACCACAATCTAGAAAAGAAAAATGGGGGGACAAAACGTAATTTTGAAAGATGGGTGTGGTACGGCACATATTGTCGCCCCTGCACATATTGTCGCCGGCGGCAATATGTGCAACTGTATCGGCACATATTGTCGCCCTGCGTATATTGTCGCCTACACATATTGTCGCCGGCGACAATATGTGTAGTACATTTTCGGCACATATTGTCGCCTGTTTTAAAAGAACTTTTTGGACTTTTTTCTAGTTTGATTTTTACTGTGAGTATTTTTGTGTATTTATTTTTAGCCATTTACCACATATAGGGGGAGGGTTTGGATCCAAGAAAACGAGTTTAACCCTCCGCAATTTTTGCGCCTGTCCCAAGTCAGGAATATGTTGGTCATAGGCTTGTCCTTGTCTTCTTATAAAATTTCAGTTTCTTGATATTTGGGTTATTGGATGTGGTTTGTTTCCATTGATTTATTCATTTTTTTACCTTTTTGGGGCCATTTAGGGGTTACTATATGGTGTGAGGTTCCTCACTGTGTTGAAGACGATACGGTGACCCCTAGATGTTTTGGTTTGGGTCGTTGTAACCTGGATATGGGATGTTGTCTCATTGACATTTACCCCATTTCCTTTCTTTTTCATATTGTTTACAACAATTTTGAGTTGCAAGTGTACTTAACCGATTCTGGGTGTTTGGAAATTAAATAGCTTGTGTTTCCACGGATATTGAGATAAGAAGAATTAATTAGAATGTTAGAGGACGACTATTTAATTGTTGGGGAGGGCATTGTCAATTTTGGATGAAAAAATATTTATTACCTTATCAATCTCTAATAAAGTACTTATTTTTATAAGATGTCACTTCAAATTATTTATTTGTATTTTCCTCAAAAAATTTCTATTCAAAACAAAATGAAATTATTTATTTTCGTGACAAGTATCATTAGAATATTTATTTTGACCGGCACCAAAATTATGATTAAATTATCTCTTTACAGAATCTCCCAATCCTTCTCCTGAAAATCAAATGTCCGTCCCTTTAGTAGTACCTGCTACGTAAGTGAAAAAATACAAAAAAAAATATGGAATGGTACCAAATGAAGCTGCTTAGGGTGAAAAACTTCTATTTCACACATATCCATTGACCCACACGGCGTGTGCTAAAGACTCCTCCTCAAGCTGCTCAGATGAACTTGCATGCTTTAAAGGTTATTCAAAGCTATCCTTTTCGCCATATCTGTAAGTTTCATGCATAAAGACTATCACAGGAGTAGTTAACTATGGGGAAAAGCCGTAGGTTTTCAAAACACGTTTTTTGAAAACCTAGGGCTTTTCCCCATAGTTAACTACTATCTACAGCACTAACGAAAATAAGCAATTGTTATTCACTACAGTTGAGACGGGTAAAACGGGCTAGATTCTTAGTTCACTCACATTTTTTACGTTGCTTGCGGTTTAAGCATCTCATAAGTAAAACAAAAATCTTATAGGAGTAAAAAGTAAATTAGGACTTGGTACTGTAAATCAGGTAGGAGGGCGCATAACCGTTTTGGTAAGTAATAATGTTTGACTTTTATAATAAAAAATCAGGTAAAAAAAAATGTTTGCATATGATTTGACCAATCTAAAAAAAATAAAAACAAAGGTGTATGGTTTCTACGAAATACTTGACATTCAAGGGGAAATCGTATATTTATATTATCCTTTTAACAATATATTTGTTATAGAGAGAGTAACTGGTGACGACATGTCAGACTTACTAGAAATGTATAGGAATCAAAAGAATAGAACCAGAGATACACGTCAGTGTTATGTATAACCCGTGTACACTCATAATTTTTTATCTAATAAATATTCGGGTTATAAAAAATGACAACGATTCCCGTATATTTTTCAGAAAAGTCTAATACGAATAATTTTAAAACAATACAAGGAGCAAAAAATATGCCGAGTGATTACTTCCGGTTACTCATCGTGGGCCCGTCCGGGGTTGGCAAGACGAATTTGTTAATGCACCTTTTATTTAAACCCTTATTGTATTACGACAAAATTATTCTTTACGCAAAGAACTTAGAACAACATTACTACAAGGAACTAATTCGAAGATTCGAGGAAATAGCGGAAAAACTAGGTGTGTCTCTGGAAGATTTATTACAACTATCTAATGATAAAGTTGAAGA
>MJUU01036719.1:0-20261 GCA_002080025.1 Modiolus philippinarum | reverse complement strand
TCTTCTTTTTTCAAAAAATGAATGTGAAAACTTTCATAACACTTTTAATTGATAATGTTGTAGACCTAAAATGTCACTTGTGTTACCAAATGTCCCTTTTGTTACCTGCTATTTTTAGCCCTATCGTGAGCGATTGCAGGGTGCCTGGATGTAAATTGTCCGTTGAAGTAGATGAAGGTATTGACCGCTACTTTTCCATACAGTAATAAAGATTAGAACACTTTACCATTTTATAAGAAAACAATGTCTATATGCACTCAATACAAATGTCCCTTGTGTTACTAAATGTTCCCTTGTGTTACTGAAATTAAAATTTGTATATATTTCATGTTTCAAATTAAAATTTTGATTCTTTTTGAAAAAAAAATGTTGGGCTCATCGTTCAATCTTTGGACAATCAAACTAAAATAATTATATTGTAAAAACATAGACAGTAATTTAGTTTTGATGGTAGAAGGTCACTAGTGTTACCAATTGTGTCCCTTGTGTTACATAATTGTCCCTGGTGTTACTGACCAGTAATTGACAAACCAAAAATTTGTAGCTCAACACTAGTGGTAAAAATTAAGAGGAGAGTTACCTAAGTTATTTAATGATATAAAGAATAACACATTTCTAATATTAAAATAATTAATAAATCAATAAATCAATTGTAAAAGTTTGAAAGGTCTAATGCTGTTCGTGTACGCAATAGACTTGCAATTCAAAAAACAAATGTAAGTACGCAATAACTAAATCGAGACAATATCATTTTATACCAGTAACTTTTATTTGTTCATTCTATCAAGAGAGTTAAAATGGCAATATTCTAATAACATTGAACGTAATTTTTATCATTTTTCCTGATAGTAACTCAAGGGACACTGGCTGGTGGCAATGGAGTAATTTTTCAATTAAAATTTATTTTTGGTTGGTGGCAAAAGACTTATTTTTCAATTTAAATTTATGTTTATGCATTTAAAGTTAATGCCGAGCTGTTATTTCTCAAACTTCAAACTAGTAAGGACTCAAGATGTATGCTCTTTATTTTTCTTAGATATGGTGTACTTGTACATGAGATAATATCTCATGTGTACACTTTGTTCAATGACTATTATCTAAATTTATGTAAATTCTAAAACCCAAGGATAAACTCCCTCCATCGTAGTTTTGTCCTTAGCTATATTTGATATTACTGATTATTCGGATTTCGTTTGGTTTTATGCATTTTATATCTTTTTTGAAATTATGGATTTCCTTTGTTTGGGTTCTAGTGCTGCTGATGAGGAATAAATTTCCGAAATGGCCATACAGCTCATTAAAATTAATGCAGTTGGAGTTGACATATGTGTTATTGTCTCATGTTCATTTACTCCATATCCTTTCGTAAAATATCAAAAGCCTTAAAACTGAAACAAAATGGCCAGTTTGATTTTTTTCTAAAATTATCTTCATGGCCTCAAGATATAAATTGATAAAGTATATACTCAACAGGTGGAGTGAATCAGATGTGGATTCTCAATAACTTGAAAGCTTTCTTCAACTGAACTCAACCACTGCAACAGTGTCAAACGTTTGATTTTTCTACTCTCTATACTACTCTTCCACACGATAAGCTAAAGTCAGTACTCCGGGATTTAATACATCAGTCTATTTGTACTAAAAAGGGTGAAAGAAGATTTTCATATTTAGTGAAAGGTAAAGATGGGGCCTATTTTGATAATCATCACACTGATTCACACAAAAAATATACAAAGGAGGATGGCATTGCAATGCTGGAATTCTTGATTGATAAAATATTTGTAGAATTTGGAGGGCACGTTTTCCAGCAGACAATATGGATACATATGGGGACTAATTGTGCGCCACTTTTAGCAGATTTGTTTCTTTATTCGTATGAAGCCAGCTTCATACAAGGGATAGTTCAGAAAAAAGACAATAAGCTGGCCAAATCCTTTCAACTTCAGTTTCCGTTATAAAGATGAACAATCCTCAATTTTAGGATAACCTTCATCTTATATACCTAAATGAACTCGAAATTAAAGACACCACTGATACACCATCATCAGCATCAAACCTGGACCTATACCTCTACATTGACAACTCTGGACATCTGAAAACAAAACTTTACGACAAGCATAATGAATTCGACTTTCCAATAGTGAACTTCCCGTCTTGAGCAGTAAGATTCCCACTTCGACGGCATATGGCGTGTACATTTCACAACTCATTCGCTACTGCCGTGCCTGTAGTTTGTACAGCGATTTTGTCAACAGGGTGAAATTACTGTCTCAAAAACTTATACATCAAGGGTATGTTCAGTCACTGTTGCAATTGTCACTACAGAAGTTTTACGGTCGTCATCACGATTTTGACAGACCATTACAATGTTTCTGTTTCACAAATGAGAACAGATATCTTTGGGTAGATCCAAGGTTTGTTACCGGACTGACTATCACCGACTGTGAGAAAACCGGACTTATCACTGGCAGTGTGACGGGTGCCACGCGTGGAGCAGATCATGCTTACCCTTCCGGAGCACCTGATGATACCTCAGTTTTTAAAGGGACTCACACTGCCAGTGCTTTAGTTTTGTGGCGTTCTTATTCATTTTCGTTTTGTCTTTGTCGTTCTGTCTCAATTCGTGTTGCTGTGAATTGCAGTGATTTTGGATTTATGATTTTAGAATTTCCCCTTTCCTCGTTCTTGCTTCGGTATTCGTTTGCGGATGTACTTCAAAATATTGACGATTTTTGAGAATAACCCATGTAGAATTGTAATTTACATCGTTTAGGGCCTGAAAGTCTCGTACAATTTTGGAACTTCCGGGACCAAACATTGTACCCAAAAGTTACATTTTAAGCAAAGATATATGACGTTTCAAACAAAAATGTGAACGTCATAATCCTCAGACGTCATGTTCTGGCGGGAATCGTTTTTGAATTGCCTGTTTATCGTGGATTCTCGTGAGTCAATGACGAGACTTACAGACCCTATTGTCATGACAGATTCTTGGTCCACTCTACCGAGAATTAGCCCCATTTTTTTCGAAAATAATCTTTTGTCCAGACAATTTGTAAAAGCACGATTACATATAATTTGCTTTTCATTCAATTATGGGATGTGCTCATCGACGATATTTTTACAAAACGTAAAAAAATAACATTGATAAAAGGTTTATTTAATAAAGTTAGAAATTTTCTTTCGTTAATTTTCTCATGCATGTCTTGACCTTTCGCAAGAAACATCATTGGTTGTATCACAGCTTAGTATAATAATGTAGCAAGAAGACCTGGCAAAGCACAGGATTCTTCTTCATCGTAGTTGTGACGCATTTTCGTTATGCTTAGAACATACAGGTTTCCGAGTTTCGTTAACAGTCTACACCCCATATAACCGCAATACAAATAAAAACGGAAGCCGTGCGTTTTTTACCTCGGAAAAGGCTAAAACCGGAATGTTTTTGGAATGTTTTATATGCTTTTTCTACTTAATCTTTTAAACAATAATTGAATGAAAATTGTTCTTTAATTATTCTTCAATTTATTTCATTTTCTCAATAGCTAGTAGGATGGATGAATAAGTAACAAGATCAAAAATGCACAGACAGGGGTTCAATTCTTGGTCATTTTGACAATGATATGCCATCACAAAGTGTCTTGATTTCTTTAAACTGAGAATACAAAAAATACAAGTGACCATTAAAACAAAGAAATAGAAACAGTATCATTTACGTTGTAGTTAAACGCAAAATAAACATGTTATGATCCTACAACTGTATCGTCCTTTGGGATTCATACAGTTCATTTTATTTTCTAACTTTGCACTGTATAGTTCGTTGACACTGACCGCTCTAATATATTGTCTCTCTTTGTTATAATTATTGACATCAGTAACGCATTTTTCGTCATTTTGAAGACTAAATTTATGTCTAACTGAATCGGATGGAAACTTGTTTAGTTACATAACTTAATACCGAAGTACTTTGGATTCCGCATATGCGCATTTCGACAACTTATGTCTCTTCAGTTCAGATAAACTCAAAATATTGGAATTCCTTATACCGAAATACAAATGTATGTGTAAAGACCGATAGAAAACAAATAACCAATAAAACCAAAATCAGCTCAGGACAGAGCTATGCAAATGGGAGATACATCTTTTATGTAGCTCCTTGTGTAAAATCAGGACCAAGGCTTTCAAAAATGTTACTTCATATTTCAATCCGTTAATATGATGTAATTGTTTGCCATGATATATGTGTGTTGTAGTTCTGAGGTATTCAAACGAATGTGCCAATAATCCATTCAGAGGCTTAGATAAGATTTATAATTATTTAGCATTATATCATCAGATGAACGATTGACTAACATTTTATCCAATTTCAACTGAAAAAAGAAATGACAAGATATCTCTGTGTTTAACGAACTTGTATCATAAGGATCCTTACCCGACAATTAATGACGGTACAGTATGTTAATTTGACCCGTTGCCCATGATAGATTATCAATGTCTCCCTTTGAATGTCGAACAACCACCCACTTGTCTTGAGTTTAATATGGAGGGTGTCGTATGCAGAGCCCTGGCAACAATAAGACACCTTTCCGAATATAAAAAGACAGAAACGATGTTTAACCATCTAAAATGTTGCATTCTTTCATTGTACACTATGGACTAGTGGCCGGCAAACATACCGTTTTTGAATCAAAACGAGTTTGAAGGTATGTAAACGAAGAAGTACCATCGTTTAAGATGATAATAGGTTCATTTACAGGATCAAATGTCCAATAAAATCATTATTAACAAATTTAGTAAATAAAAAAACAATACGGAAGTTACTCAGCGTATGCAAAGTAAATTATTACAAACATATCCATTGATCTGCCTCTACATTATTTTCAAAATATAACTCAGTGGAAATAACATAAAAAGAAACATGGAATAGACCACTTTCATGTTTATTTCTTATCCCGACTTTGGCTCCGTTTTTATAACGTTTTCCACAAAGGGAAGTAACCTACTGACCCGACAGTCAGGTTTACGGTTCCATTGTAATAAGGGACAGCAGTAGATTTTGAATACATGGGTATCTGTCATTGGACTAGGGGTAATATCTCAATTGTCTTTAAATAAATTATTTCAAGCTATTCGGGTACTTACCACAGTGAAAATCGTAACCGTTGCCAGAGAAAATATTTACTGACCGTCCTTTCCCCAATGAGACCGAAAACCAGAATGACGGGTGTTAGCGAGTGACGTCCCTTTGAAAAACATGCTAAATTAGCAGTCATCCCGTAAATATGAAATTCGTCTATTATAAATAGGGACATTGCTGAATTTTAACGAAGAAGATTGACTTTGCTTAAAATTTAAATATGGCACGCGAAAGTGAGCATAACTAAGGGAAACTTACTAGTTTTCCTATGGAAAAATCCCGGTTTTCTCTTCTGTAAACTAAGGTTGCCAAAGCTAAACCCGTGTTTCCATGTTGAGTGCTTCACATACAACACACATCTTTATTTGAATAATAATGGCATTTACATGTGTTAAAGATATTTTTTGTATTCTTTATTTACAAAGATATAAAATCTTGCATGGAAATTAATGATTATTCATTTCCCTTTTGAGATAAGACTGGAATACTCGACTCGAACGCATCAACTTCCGGAATTATCTGTATCGGGGTTATAAAAGATGGTCTAAGGATACAATATTTTTTTTTTACATTTTTTAAAAAATATTTTCAAAATATCAACATTATAATACATAATAACAATACAATATTATATATTACAATTATTTACCTAGTAACCATACTTAATATATTTAAATAATTTTAACACATATGTTGAATTTATTTTTTTATTATTATTATTATTTACAGGAAAGCAAGAATATGTGAAAATAAATTGAGAGCGAAAAAAAGAAAGAGGGAGAGGGAGGAAAAGTTGGAAAATACAAAAATGTGGGTTGTCCTGTTCTAATATTACTGAAATTATGAAAATATTCGTTCAAATTTCTTCCATATTGTTTCAAAAATGTCTACTTTCTTACTTTTGACAGACGACATCTTTTCTATTTTGTCCACGTACATGTATTTCATCCTTTCTTTCAATGGTTGTAAAGATTGCTGCTGTTTAAGACATCTTGTATTAGAAATATATTGTTTAACATGCATAATAATAATATTATATGGGTCACCCTTAGAGATATTGGATGTGATAAAAGTAAGCTTTGTAAACGGTATAATCATGTCATTCACAAGGAACCAGTTATTAATTTCACTGCGAATATTTTGAACAGATTCACAATTCCAGAATAGAGGCTCAATACGTAACCTCTAGTGTAATGGAAGGCGGAAACGATCGCCTCGGATACCAGTAAGAAGGAATAATGGATTTCCAAAATTATTGAAATAAATATATACCACATAAACAGATAAAAACAAACTATTAATGAAACTGTATTGCATTTATAATTTTTCCCATATGACAATTCTTTAACTAAATTTTAATTGACGAAAAAGAATTAACCTGAAGCGCTACAAATCGATTAAATATGAATCATCCTTAATTCAACAGTGTTCATTAATTAGTCATTCCTTCTCAATGTTTTGATATATTGAGTTTTACGTATAAAAATATATCTGTTTCCGGAGTGAACACGATTTAAAAAGTCCCGTATTGTTTCTGTTTTTGTTTGACAAAAAGTGCAGTAAGCATTATTTATATTTTTTTTGAAAGAAAGTAATTTGTAGAAATAATGCGATGATTAATTCTCACAAAAAAGAAAGGAAATGGGATAAATGTCAAGGAGACAACATCCCACCTCCGGGTTAAAACGACCAAGATAAAAGCATCTAGGTGTCACCGTACGGTCTTCAACACAGTTAGGAACCTCACACCATATAGAAAGCCCTAATGGACCAAAAAGCCACTGCAATTTAGTACTATTAGTAACTTTAAATGGCAAAGCAAAACTCTTTTTTCAATGTATGGGCTTTTGGTGTAATATTATTATACCCCCCGCATGAAAAGTGGGGGGTATGTAGTGATGGGGGTGTCCATCCGACCGTCCGTCCGTCCTTCCGTCCGTCTTTCCGTCCGTTTGTCTGTCCGTCCGTCCGTTACACATGAGGGTACCCATGTCTTATCCGCTACTCCTCCTGAACCACTTAATAGATTTTCATGAAACTTTAACACAGTCTTTGTGACATAATGTAGATATGCACCGCTTATTTCAAAATTTTATTTGATTGATTTTTGGGGTTTCCCATAGCCAAACATGGACTTTGCCATTACATTACATGTACACATGGGGGTACCCATCTCTTTTCCGCTACTCCTCCTGAACTACTGAATAGATTTTCATGAAACTTTAACACAAACTTTGTGACATAATTTAGATGTGAATCTCCTATCTAAGAATTTGATTTGATTGATTTTCGGGGTGTCCCATAGCCAAACATGAACTTTGCCATTACATTACATGTACACATTGGGGTACCCATCTCATATCCGCTACTCCTCCTGAACCACTGAAAAGATTTTCATGAAACTTAAACACAATCTTTGTGGCATAATGTAGATGTGCACCTCCTATTTCAGATTTTGATTTGATCGATTTTTGGGGTTTCCCATTGCGAAACCTGGACGTTACCATTACATTACATGTACACATGGGGGTACCCATCTCTTATCTGCTACTCCTCCTGAACCACTGAATAGTTTTTCATGAAACTTTAACACAGTCTTTGTGACATAATGTAGATGTGCACCTCCTATTTCAGAATTTGATTTGATTGATTTTTGGGGTTTCTCATTGCCAAACATGGACTTTGCCATTACATTACATGTACACATGGGGGTACCCATCTCTTATCCCCTACTCCTCCTGAACCACTGAATAGATTTTCATGCACTTTAACACAGTCTTTGTGATATAATGTAGATGTGCGCCTCCTATATCAGAATTTGATTTGATTGATTTTTCATTGCCAAACATGGACATAGCTATTAAATTACATGTACACATGGGTGTACCCATCTCTTATCCGCTACTCCTCCTGAACCACTGAATAGATTTTCATGAAACTTTAACACAGTCTTTGTGACATAATGTAGATGTGAACCTTCTATTTCAGAATTTTATTTGAATGATTTTTGGGGTTTCGCATAGCAAAACATGGACTTAGCCATTACATTTCTATGGGTGCCCATCTCTTATCCCCTACTCCTCCTGAACCAGCGAAAAGATTTTCATGTAGCTTTAACACAGTCTTTATGATAAAACGTAGATGTGCACCTTCTATTTTAGAATTTGATTTGATTGATTTTTGGGGTTTCCCATAGCAAAACATGGACTTTGCCATTTCATTACAAGATGGAACCCATCTCTTATCCGCTACTCCTCCTGAACCACTGAATAGATTTTCAGGAAACTTTAACACAGTGTTTATGACATAATGTAGATGTGCACCTCCTATTTCAGAATTTGATTTGGATTGTTTTTAATTGCTGGAATCAAATGGGGGTGTGGGGGGTATTTATTAGTAAGCTTTGCTCACAGTTTTTCTAGTTTTAATTTAGTATCTTATACATATCCCTGAAGCCCTTTTTACTTTTTTAAATTTTTGATATAAATGAAGGAATGAATGGATATTGTTATTTATAATTAGCAACTTGAAAAGATTTCGCAGCATGTTTTACAGCTGCCATAATACTAACTATTATACTTCATTATGTTTTCTTTAATTCAATATCTTTGGTGCAATTAATCCAAAGAAAGAATTCACTAAATAATTTATATATTGGATGCCTTCTATAAACCAATATTTATAAAGAACAGTTTCACCACCAATTTTTATTATTTCATTAAACCATATTGGAGATGCGAGAAAAAAATCCCAATCTTCATTTACATCTCTTTCTACTACTATTTTCCATGACTTCATACATCTATCCAAATCTTTTTTTTAAACATTTTTCTGAACTTTTTGTAAAAGGCCAATCCCATAATTAGAGAATTTGTTAATATCTAATAATGAAATGAAAAAACTTAACATTTTTATTTATTTTATAAAGCTCGTCGTATCCAAGTAGATTTTTATGCCGTTGTAAAGGAAGTCAGATTTATCATTTTGAAAATTTTTGTTATCTTTCTGTAAAACATCCTTTTTAACTCTATGGGTTGGTGAACCTCATATAAATAAATAAATAAGATTGTCAATCTTCTTTCAAATATCAACACTTGGATTATGTAAAGAAATAATAAGATGATTTAAAACTGGTAAAATTAATGTTATTACAACTGTGATTTTTCCAATAATTGTTAGTATCCTTTTTATGAGGTTCTTAATTTGAACAATTCTTTCCTCAACCAAGTAGTCAGTACTTCGGTGCTGACACGAAAACTGATTGAATTGAAACTTGCAATATCTAAATTTTACAAAAAAATGTTAAAAACTAAGGTTTATCTCTTTCGTGCATAGCCCTGTCCTTAGCTGACTTCGGCCTTTCTCTTTCGATGTTTTTGGTTGTTATCTATCAGCTTTAACAGTTCTGTTGTTTTGGTTTATTCTGCACTGATGAGACACAAGATGTCGAAATGAAAAAAATGGCGACCAGTAACATGACAAAGTCACTCACCAGAGGTGTTTTTGTTGGAAATGTGATAATTCTCTGAGTGTATTTGGCATAAAAACTATATAGACATGCAGCATCTTTAGTCTGTATTATAATTTACTAAAAAAAAAACGACATTTCTCTGAATAGTTAGAGCGTACATTCGTTTTTTTCTGTCCGAGGCAACCTTGTAAACAAACAATATGGCTGAATCGAACAAACCTGACAATGTAGACCAACCCACACAACCAACCATATTAACAACATCTGAAACCAGAGGTCGTAGCACTTCTAGAAAGCGCCAATTATCTGCAGGCTCAGAAAATCTCATGAAACCACCTGCCAGTCGCCCAAGGTCTCAGTCGATCTCTCGCCACCAAGATACTTTGTCGTCCGTCGGTGAACCAGTTATGTTTAAAACACAAGGCCAGTCATATAACACGTCAAATCTGGTTGAAAAAACACTACTGAAGCCTGATGTACTTAAAAACGTGATTCCATCAATTATTGTAGAAATAAAAGACCACCTTATTTCTGAACTCAAGTCTGCCATTTCTGAAGCTGTTCAAAATGCAGTACAGCCACTGAAAGATCTAATTCACTCTCAGAATAACACCATAAACAAACTACAGAAGGAGAACCAATCTCTTAGAGAGTTTGTAAATAACAGTTTAAAAAGTGTGGAAGACAAATACGAGAAGTTTAGAACATTTGCTACTGCTAATGCTACGCTCAAGGCAGATATTCAGTCCCTCAAAAATGAAAATGCTGAACTCAATAATAAAATTGAAGAGCTAGAGCAGTACGGAAGACGTACGTCATTAAGGTTTCACAATGTAAAGCTTTCAGAGGCTGATCTTCAATCTACAGACCGTATTATTGTTTCCATTGTTAATGAAAAACTTAAACTTAATCCCCCTATATCTGAAGACGACATAAACCGTTCCCATATAATTGGAACTATCAATGGCGGAAAGGGACAAATTATCTGCAGGTTCCGTAACTGGAAGATCAAAAATAATGTCTACACTGCCAAGAAAAATCTGAGGGGTAATAGTGGTCGCATTTTCATCACAGAGGACCTTACAAAACACAGGCAAGCCATTATAAAGGAGTTAAACATTTTAAAAAGGGAAGGAAAAATCAGTTCATTTTGGTCATTTGATGGACGAATTTTTGCGAAAACTTCACCGGAATCTGCAAAAACTAGAATTACGAGTATCCAGGATGTGAACCAACTGGTGTAGAACTGTCCGTCACCTTCTTTTGCAATTAAACTAAGAAAAAAATATTTTAACTCAATTGTTTTCAATCAATTAACATTTTCCCTTTTATATTTATGGTTAAATACAAGCCATATTTTTTTGGCTTGTCAACAATCGCTTACAGATCAATTTTGCCACTATTATATATATAATAGTATAATTTGTGCTTTCACCATTGAGTTTAATTTCTGTTCTTTTTTTCCTAAAAATCTGCCTTAGTTTTACATTACTTACCTTCAGTTGTGTTCCTCCTTCTGCATTACTGATATTTATAATAATCCAATAAATTAAAATGAGAAAGATAAGCACTGACAGCATGTCAACAAATTATGTCGAATCTAGTTTGATTTGATTTAGATATTCTTTCTCCTTTATCGCCGTTTATTGTATTAACACTTGCTTAATATTCTATTGTGAATTTTTGGGCATATTTCCCTACTGCTTTATTAAATCTATTGTGAAATTACTTTAAAACCTCCTATAACTTTTAACGAGAAAGTAATACTGACCATGCAGTTCAAAATGTTTACAAACATTTAGCACGTGATATTTAGATTTCATGGTTGATTGGCCAGAAGAGGTATACTCGACTACTACTTCATTGTTTACATTGGGCAAGTATTCAACTCCTCAAAGCACATCCGTTAAAAGTTATTTTATACGAATATTAGACCGCATTGTTTTTTTTAAGAAAAATTTCACAAAAATCACGGATTATCTATCTGGTTACCGTTCTGAATATGTTAAATTATAAAATACTTCAAAGTTTACGGGTAAGTGAAATTTCATTATTTATTTATATATATATATATATTTTGTTTGTTAAATCGCTTGATCACTTTAACAATTAGTTTTTGCTTAACGCTAGAATGGTTATGTTTAAATTTGCCTTAATATAAGCTGAAACTGACATATGCTGTATACAGTATTCTTTCAATGAATTTGAACAAAGCTGTTATATTATCCATCAAAACTTCTAATGTATCATGTTCGCAAATGTATTAATTTATCTTGTTCACATTACTTTTTTATTTTTTCTTGTACATATTGTAACTTTTCACCAACATGTAATCCGTTTATTTGTTTTGTATGCTCGAGTTTCAGCAGTTTTTGAAATCATCAAAAGACAGTTTGAATCATTAACATGCTTCTACTTGTATTGTTTTATGTTTTATATGCTTATTTTTTCTTTGCTGTTTATTTTTCAGCTACTATCTTCATTTTATAAGAGTGTACACATTGAGTTCTTCACATTATTATTTAGCTTATATTCAGACTTATCATGCTTTATCGATTTTCAGTCTCAATTATTAATTATTTTTAGACAATGGGTAGTGATCTAGATTCGTATAGAGCATCGATAGGTCTATTTTATATGAAGACACACTGTTTGTTTATAAAAAAAGTTTGCATATCCCTTCTTAGAGGCTTACCTTTATCAGCATTTTTGTTGCTTTTTATAAGATGTGTCCATTTAATATCTTTAAGATGTTTTTACTTATATTCTGATATGTTCATGAAACGTGTCTTATTTACATTTGCTTTAATGCTTCTAATAATTTTAAGCAATGATGTAGAAAAAAACCCTGGACCCATGACTAAGTTTCATAATTTCTCAATTTTTCATTTAAACGCCAGGAGTGTTCGGAACAAGCTGGGCTATATTGAAAGAGTTTCATGTGAAGCCGACATTATTTGTACTACTGAAACACATCTTGACACATCTGTTCACAATGATGATATTGAAATTGAAGGATATTCAAGTTGTCCTTTTAGAAATGACCGCAATAGATCAGGGGGTGGGGTTATGGTCTATGTAAAAAATAGTATTCATGCTATCCAGAGAAAAGACTTGGATTTTGGAAGTGAAACAATATGGCTCGAGTTGAATTTCCAAGCATACAAATTAATATTATGTACACTATATAGACAGAAAAATGATAATAACCCTTTTTGGTCTAGTTTCCAAATTTCCATTGAAAAGGCTCTTGATATCTCGCCATTCTTAGTCATTACAGGTGATGTAAATGTTGATTTTTTAAATGAAGATAACAGCAATCTGTTTGATATTATGAACCTATATGCGTTAAGAAATGTTATTAATGAGCCTACTAGACAATGTGACACTCGACAATCACTACTTGATCCTGTTATTTTGTCAAATGATTGTACCTACAATGATGGACACGTACTCGATATTGACAGAGAAATTAGTGATCATGACGCTACAATCATTTACTTCAATATTCCATTTAATAATAATGTTGCCTTTAAAAGAGAAATATGGGATTATAAAAAGGCTGATTTTGAAAAATGTAATCAACTAATCGACAATTTCGATTGGTCTGTTGTATTAAACGATGACTTTGATATTGACGAAAATTGTGAAAATTTTACAAATAGTTTTTTATGTCTAATTGGTGAATGTGTCCCTAAAAAGACCGTAACTATTAGACCAAAAGACAAAATTTGGTTTAACTCGGAATTGCGTTTAGAAATTAGAAAGAGAGAACGTCTGCGTAAACGGGCGCGACAGACTGAAAATCCAATTCACATTTTAAATTATAAAAAGCAAAGAAATCATGTGAATAACATGAAAAAAATATGCAAAAGAAAATTTTTTCATGAACATAAATAATTTGCTTGACGAAATGTCTGTAAATAAACCAAAATCGTATTGGTCATTTATAAAAAAGCTTATCAAGCAAAGTGGAACAAGTTCATCTATTTCAGTTTTGCAAGATCGACGTGGCGATTTTATCAGTGACGATTTTAATAAGGCGTGTTTACTTAATGATTATTTTTGTTCAATCTCTTCAATTAATGATAGAGATAAAGACATTCCCGATTTCCCCCCACGAACTAATAACGTAAAAGATATTTTCAACATAACTCCAAGTCAAGTACGTGATATTTTACAAGTTCTTGTTTTGGGTAAAGCTTCAGGTTCTGATAACGTTAGCCATCATATGTTGAAAAACACATGTAATACTATATGTTATCCATTATCATTGCTGTTTAATTTGTCTTTAAAGTCTTCACATTTCCCTTCTAAGTGGAAAGAAGCAAATGTCATGGCCCTGTTTAAAAAAGACGATAAAACACTTGTTTCCAATTATAGACCTATTTCATTGTTGTCATCTGTAGGAAAAGTTTTCGAAAGATTAGTATTCAAAGAAGTTTATAATTTTATTTACTCTGAGGGCTTATTATATAGATATCAGTCCGGATTCATTCCTGGACACTCTACTGTACATCAGTTAATAGAAATATATTATAAAATTTGTCTATCCTTGGATAATCATGAAACTAGTTGCTTAATATTTTGCGACATCTCAAAAGCGTTTGATAGGGTATGGCACAAAGGTCTTTTAGTTAAATTGAAATCATATGGCATCAATGGTAAACTTCTCAAGTGGTTTGAAAGTTATATATCTAGCAGAAAACAAAAAAGTATCTCCAAAGAACTGTACTTCCCCGTCAAAGGAAGTAACAGCAGGCGTACCTGAAGGGTCAGTTTTGGGGCCTCTGCTTTTCTTAATATATGTAAATGATATAGCAGATAATCTTATTTCATTATCGCGATTATTTGCAGATGATACTTCTCTGTTTTACTCGAGTCAAAATACTCAATTCGTACAAAACGTTTTGAACGACGACCTTGAAAAAATAAATGTTTGGTCAAAGGAGTGGTTAGTATCCTTTAACCCAAACAAAACTAAAGCCATGGTATTATCAAATCAAAGAAATCCCCTTTTTATTGACATAATATTTAATAATGAAGATGTTGATATTGTTACATCGCATAAGCATCTTGGAGTTACTTTCGATTCTGATGGAAAATTTCATACATATATCAGTGGAATCCTCCAGTCAGTTGGAAAGAAACTATCTGTGCTACGCAAATTTAAATTTACATTGAACAGAGATACATTAAATAAAATTTATCTAACATTTATTAGACCAACAATGGAATACGCTTGTGAACTTTGGGATGGTTGTGGGGTCGTATACACTGAAAAACTTGACAAAATGCAGCTTGAAGCCGCTCGAATAGTCACTGGCTTGCCAATGTTTGCTAGTCGCGAATCACTTTATTTTGAAACGGGTTGGGAATTACTTTCTGATAGAAGACGAAAAAGGAAACTTAATTTGTTTTACTTAATTCATAATGACAGAGCTCCCTCATATCTATGTGATCTTTTACCTCCAAGGGTAGGAGAAATAACAAATTACAATTTAAGAAATAATATGAACTATACAGTCCCTGATTCTCGATTAGAAATAACAAGGAATTCATTTTTTCCCTCAACTATCCGTGAATGGAATTCTTTAAATATAAATGTAAGGCTCTCGCCTAGTATAAGTATCTTTAAAAATTGTTTCACTAAATATCTTTACAAATCGCGAACCTATTTCAAAATTGGCGAAAGGAAAACTAATATTATTCACACAAGGATTCGCCATATGTGTAGTCAATTAGGATCTGATATGTACAGGGTAAATTTGATATTTAACCCTTCTTGTTCCTGTGGAAATCCATTTGAAGATGCCATACACTATTTTTTTGAATGTCCTAAATTTAGTGACGCTCGCCATGACCTTTTTTCGAGCTTACGGTTATTTAATGTTTCTTTAGAACTTCTTTTAGCAGGTGACGAATCTTTGACATATGATGAAAATTGTTCTATTTTTTCCTATGTTCACATATACATAAGAAGAACTGAAAGATTTTGATTTTTTTATACATGTATTAGATTATATTTACCGTGATACACTTTATGAGATTTTCTCAATATGTACACTCTTTAACTCTTATAGTTTTATTTGCATTTGTTTTCAAATTACTGTGACTTAGTTTTTTTTCACATATTGAAATGTTTATTTAATCTATGTCGCCATTAATATTTCTGTTTATATTTATATGTATCGGGAGAGGACTTTTAATAATGTTTTGTAACTTTTGTCCAATCCCTTTTGCAAATTTGTTTTTGCGAATAAAATATGTTTAATGTAATATGTCGAAATGTGCATATGCAGAAAATAAATAAACAGTCACTGCGTTAGTTTTTGATTCCTCATAATTCAACTTAATCATTCTATCTAAGTTCACATCAACATTTAAACCAAGAAGCTTGAATGCTGTTGAAGCTTGAACCAAGCTTGAACCAAGAACCAAGCTTAAACCAAGAAGCTTGAATGATTTCGATTTCTGCATAAAATTTCCTCACTATATCTTTTACTTCGAATCCAAATTACTTGCATTGTGTCTTTGAAAAAATATATTTAATCCTGAAAATTCAGCAAACCAATCTGGTTCTATATGCTTCTTGTAAAGATTTTTCAGATCCATCTTCAAGGAAAGAAGTATCATCGGCAAATTGAGAAAGTTTATGTTCAATCTGAGTAATGTGAATTCCTTTAATATTTTTATTTCCTCTTATTTTGATTGCAAGAATTTCAGCGCACAGAATATAAGGTATGGGATAACGGATCACATTGGCGACAGCCACGTTCTATATCAAAGAGGTCTGATATACCCCCACCCCCTGTATCACGGCTGACTTAATATTATAGTAAAATACTTTGACCCCATTTATTATACTTTAACCAAAATTAAGAAATTTAAGGACAGTAAATAAAAACCCCATGAAATAGAATCAAATGCCTTCTCAAAATCGATTTATTATAAAAAAAAGAGAAAACCCCGGAATTTCATGTTCTTCTGACATTGCATGACTTCATGTATAAGCCGATATAGCTTCCACTAATAAAATCTGTTTGATCTAGATCAATAAATTTGTCTAAAACTTTTTTTTAAAATCTATTTGCAACTGCATAACCAATTTGTAAACTGTATTCAATATGGATATTGGATGCCAGTTTCTTTAAAAAAAATGGGGCGAGGTTTATTCCCCTGTGGTTAACATGTTATTGTTTTCATTAAACAATTTAACTCCTTTTAATATTTTAAACTGGTTTGTAAAAACATTTCCATCGCCTTTTTCTACTTTAGGTACTATTTTTTCTTTTAAAATTTCTAACTCCTTTCCACAAAAATAGTTAGTTGGTTTTCCACCCTCCTATATCCATCTGGCTCTAGATCTTATTATTTTTCTTTATTTTATTTTTCCTTAAGATTTCCAATTCTTGTCTTTTATATTATAAGTCACATAAAGAATACATTATTCTAAACTCCTCACAGGAAGGGATCTTGGTGGAATTGTATACTTACTTTGTCAGTTGGTGATGGGTCTGGAGCTGGCATGTCAGTTAACTGTTAGTAGTCTCTTGTGATTTCATGTTTTTGTCCGTATATTTAGTTCTTTCAGTTTCATTTTTCACAATTGACTCAGTCCTGTTGCCAACTGAATTTTACTGTTGTTACGATTGTTTTTTGATTTATCACATTGGCTGTAGGGGGAAGGTTTGGATCCAATAAAACTAGTTTAACCCCGCCGCAGCAGGTTTGCGCATGTCCTAAGTCAGGAATTTATTAAGCCTTTGTGTGTCTTGTCCTTTTCTAGTTAGTTTACTTTATGTCTATAGGAGTCTAGGATGATGTTTATTTCGCTGGACTTGATTGCACTTTGTTCAGGGGCCGACTCCGACATGCCGTTGGGTGTGGGGTTTTCTCACCGTTCATTGAAGATCTCATGGTGGCTTTGAGTTGTTTTTACTCCACTTTGTGTCGTTGTCTCTTTGACACATTCTCCGTTTCCCTTCTTTTTTCCAATTTAATTTTTAACGGTTTATTTATTTTAGCTTTGGGTCATCTTTATTTGTGTGTTTGGCATGCAAATACATTTTTGGACAGCCTCTTGGCATCGTCAGTCATCGTATCATTTTTCTGCCAGAAAAAAAATCGTAAAACCATGTTCAACTAGAAATTGCAGTTTTTTTGAGAATTTACGCTCTATATCTGTATGTGATCTTAATATTGCTAACTATTCTGGCTTTATTATCTTAGTTGTTGAGTCGGTATTCATCTGGAAAATTTATCAAGGTTATATTACTTTTTTACATTTTTCAAACTAGAATAAAAAAAATGAATCTACATTTTATTATTTTTTTCTACATTAAACAAGTATCAAATGGATATACTGTAACCATATATGAATTAAAAACTACATTGCAAAGTAGAACTGGTATATGTCATATTGTGGCCATGTTAAAAAATTTTGCTTACAAAAGGGGTCTTTTTGATTTTGCAGTCATCAACTTCTTTGTCGGTGGTTTCCACCCGATTTGTTTTTTGGCCTAATGTACATATCTTAGCATTTGATAATTCTGAAATAACTCAAAAGACAACAGTATGGGATTAAAAATGTCCCACCTCAAAACTTGCTGCTCAAAGCTTTCTGACAATAAGTTAGGTGCCATCTGAACAATATTATCAGCTTATCCTTACAGCTATTTTCGAATTCATGAGAAGTCACTCAGAATGCATGTGTTTTTAAATATGACTTTTTTTCCTTAGTTTTGACCCCTTTAAAAAAAGTGCATTTCGAATCGATAAAAAAAATATAAGAACATGTGACTAAATTGCCAACAAATTCTATTTGGTTAAAAATTTGTTCTATTGATATCGTCTTTTGATGTAACCTAGGCAGTATAAATATTTGTCCTTTCAATTGGCATTTATCCAAATACTAAAAATATAATTGGTAACATCATTTAGTTGAATTTTCATCTGGAAATAAAGTCAATTTTGATCATTGAAAAAAATATCCTAGAAAATGAATAATAAAAAGAAAACAATTAAAACATTACGGTGACAAAAAGGGAAAACAAACCACATAAACAAATGTAAATCAAAATAATTTTAGTGGTCAGATACATCTTCTTTTTTTTTTCTGTTTTTTTTTTTGTGTCATGAAGTAACCAACTGTCCGTCAAACAAGACAGTGGCAACACCAGAAACACACAGATACAAAGACTCGTCAGTACGATACAGAAAAGGAAAAAAGGACACACACATGCATCATGCATATGTGAACAAGACGGACTCCGATTCCACGAGTTTTATATGGTATAAATAACTCATCGATTTTTTAAAATTAAATTTTCAAAACTCTGAAAAGGTTGGATATGGAAACCGAATATAAGTTACAAAACCAAATTTGTAATATCATTGGATATGCTTTGTATATCACTTTTGAAACTATTAGTTATAATTGATTAAAAAATGGTTCTTAAATTTATCATAATATTATTAGTTTTTTCCACCCATAATCGATAATTGTACTCTTTACATTTTTTTAATTGCAATCTGTAATTTCAATATTTCAATCAACAATACACGCGTTATCTTTCAGTACTCATAAACTCTTGCAAATGGATGCATTTGCAGATAATGAAAATCCAAAAATGGATATCAAGATTCTTTTCAGAACGGTGTGTATTGTGTTATTTTTATCATATTCAGAAGGTCAGGTGATTGTAACTTTTACTTTGCACCCTGGATTACAAATCAAATCTACAAGCAACCAAATGGGATCTGATAGTGTCATGTCTGTGATTGAATGTGCAGTCACTTGCTCCTTTCATCGTGAATGCTGCACAGCAAATTATAACCACATAACAAAGATATGTATACTGATTACAGACTGTTGTCCAGAAACAGAAAATTCGGCAAGTTCTACGTTTTTAAATTGGAAGTTTGAAAAGACATGTAAGATTTAATGCAATCCTGTGAATTACTACGCTTTATTCGTTTTGATATTCAAATAGTAAAAAATTTTACCATAGAGGAGTACGTATCAAAGAGTATCAAATGACCATTATATCTTTACACGTGAATTGACCTCTGAAATACTTTCCTTCGGGATTTCCAACAAGGATGAAGACACATATCTTCCCTCTTTGTACCTGGTACCTAAGTTGCATAAATGCCCATACAAAGAACGATACATCGCTGGAACTGCCAAATGCTCTACAAAACCTATATCTAAATTGCTAACCTCCATCTTGACAGCTGTTAAAGAGGGCCTTCAAAAATACTGTGATACTTGCTTTTCAAGAAGCGGTGTAAATGAAATGTGGATTTTGAAACACTCCAAAGATCTACTTGACATCTTAAACTCTAGATCATTATCACATTGTAACAGCATTCAAACTTTCGACTTTTCCACGCGTTACACTACTATTCCTCATGAACAACTAAAATCTCGGCTGAAAGGTTTGATTCATAGATGTTTCTCACGTAAAAACGGTGAACGAAGATATAGGTACATTGTTGTAGGTAGAGAACAAGCCTACTTTGTACTTTGTGAAAAATGACTCCGAATCGGAGAAAAAATATACAGTGGAATATGTGATTAAAATGTTAGAGTTTCTGATCGCTAATATATTTGTCCAGTTTGGAGGACTCGTTTTTCAACAGACTATCGGA
>MJUU01036717.1:0-18113 GCA_002080025.1 Modiolus philippinarum | reverse complement strand
AATAAAGTTTAACAACGAAATTCTGAAAACGCTAAAACTAGACACAATTGTCACGATAACAAATTGTTGGTTCCAAAGGTACCAAAAATTTCCCAGAGTGAACTTCAATGATTGTGCCCTGCATTTTTTTATTTTGTGCGACAGGTTAACGTTCACTCTGTGCTTAAATCTATGCTGCAGTTGTATGTAGTGGTCTCACTGTCGTATACGTGTGCAGGATTGGACAAAACAAGATGGTGGACAATATATGTCGAAAACGGGTAGGCATGAAGAAATGTTCATTTTCTTTGTGTATATAATGTTCTTTGAATAAAATAAATTACTCTTGCGATCAAGAAGGTCTTGTTCTGTTTATTGTCTATTTATGACATCGCTAGTATGTACATTTGATTGTTTATTCTTCGATGAAACACCATGGTATCTCTGCAATTTAGTTTGAAGCGGGTGGGGGAATGTATTTTCCTCTTTTCACATATTTTAAGACCCCGCTTGTTGGGAAAAGGGACCTCGACTAAATCTATACATCAAGCTCTATTCTGTCTGGCCGGATTTGCTTATCTATGTGTTTACATAAATATCCGAAGTTAAAAATTTGTTTATGTGCAGGATTGGAATTATTACTTTTTTACCCAAATTGTGCAGGATTGGACATAGATTTTGGTTCAGGATTGGACTTTTTGTTTGATACTTTCCATGAAGAACTGCTTTTACGTTTCTTTTATTGATGTTTATCTTTCGATGCATTAGATTTTACAAAATGCGAAAACATGTCGAGTCTGTCCACCAAGCAGGTCATTGTCAGGTATATTTATTATGAATTTTATGGGCTTGAATTATGCGTTACGGCACTGTCCTTAGAAGTTAAAGATTTTTCACTTCGATCCCTCATTTTTCTGCTGATCTTGTGTATGCATATTTCGGCACCAAAACTCCATGTACTTAAAGCTTCACTGCACTGTACGATTTTCCGTATATCTTTTTAAGGAGATCACTTTGTTATGTGATGCAATGGACAATATTGGCAGTGGTTGATTGTCAAAACTAATGGACCATTTTTATTAAGTGATGTATAATGGATACACGTATTACTTTCAATTCCAGTTATCAAAGGCCAGCTGCACCCAAAACACTCACCAAATAAGTTTTACACTAAATTAAAAAGTCTACCGGGATTCATGAGACTTTTCGGTTTCTACAGTGTTTTTTATTTATTTACTGATTACGGATGTTTTCTAGTAAGCATTGAATACAGAGCTGTCGGCTACCAACCCCTTCCACAACTATTCAAAGAACCTACACATTTTCGCATTTTTTTCTTCAATCATATCGATATTGCATGGTAAATCAGACCGAATTATATGAAGTCAGGAATTTCCCATTGGGTCTTTCCCTTAAAGTGTTCACTTACATAATCCGATAAGCCCGTGCGCTTTTGTATAATTATGACTGTATGCCTTTGATGAAGTGAACGCGTTGTTACAATCATAAATGTGGGGATACAGCCGAACATTACATTGCTAAACAGCATGCCGATCGTCGATCAATGAAGCAGGCACTAACCAGTGTTCTGGAAACAAAGTAGACAAGCCGTTACTTACTATATATTTACATGGTTGCTAGATTCTAGTAAGCGACACGTCGCCTACCTGTGGTGAATACATCTATCTATCTTTAGAAAATCTAAGTGATATTGTGTTAAGCCATTATTTCAAGTGTTTTGATGTGATCTGCACTGATGAGACATAAGTTGTCGAAATGCGCATATGCAGAAAATAAATTAACTGTTATTTCGGTATTTTGTTATTTATTACCACTGGGCCGATGCCTCTGCTGGTGGACTGTTAGTCCCCGAGGGTATTCATCAACCCAGTAATCAGTACTTCGGTGCATGTTGACCCGAAAACCAATTGAACTTACAATATCTAAATTTTGCAAAATTTTGTTAAAAACTTAGGAGTATCTCCCTCATGTATAGCTCTGTCCTTAGCTGAATTGTGGCTTTTCCATTTAGATCCTTTTGGTTATTTGTTCTGTATCAGCTTAAATATGCTTTCGGTTGAGTTTTGATGTGATCTGCACTGATGAGACATAAGTTGTCGAAATACGCATTTAAAGAAAATAAATTAAAAGTAATTTCGGTTTTTGTTATTCACAGACAAATTGATCAAGCTTAACTTTTAAAGAGGTAACTGGCCAAGGCGAGGCTTGATGATGTGATTTTTCAACACGGCATACTATGCAAGGTTATATATAGCCCAAACTAGTGTAACAGGTCATAATGATCAAAGGTCAAAGTTACGCTATATAAACATTCCATCATTTTCATATGCTAACATCCCTTCCTTGAGGCATCAAAAATGGTCAAGGCCTTAGGCATGACAGACAACATACAAATCTGTAGCTGGAGAGCATGAATTTAATTACAAAATTCACCTGTCGCCAGACTGGGATTCGATACCGGTACCACTAGGACGACAGAACAGTACTCTACCATCTAAGCTACAGGAGTACTAGTGCAGCTAATGGAGGATGTTACAAACCTGTTTCGATACGAATGCTTCTATTCATAAACGGGCATGCTCCGTCGCATACCAAAAGCTGCGTTTCTTTGAAAAATTATTACATAACTTGTATTGAAATTCCACTAATACAAATAAAAAGAACCAGAAACCGAGTCTTTCCCATTATGACCGATCTTTTAATTCCAATCCTGAACCAAAATCTATGTCCAATCCTGCACAATTTTGGTTATAAGATAACAAGTCCAATCCTGCACATAAACAAATATTTAACTTGGGATATTTATGTAAATAAAGCACAAAGATGAGCAAATCTTGTCAGAGTGAATAGAGCTTGATGTAAAGATTTAATCTAGGTCCCTTTTCCAAACAATCGGAGTCTTAAAATACGCGAAAAGAGGAAAATACACTCTATCACCTGCCTCGAACTAAATTGCAGAGATGCCATGGTGTTCCGTCGAAGAATAAACATTCAAATGTACATACTAGCGATGCCATTAACAGATAATAAACAGAGAAAGACCCAGTATTTTATTTATTCAAAGAACATCGTATACACAAAGAAAATGCACATTTCTTCATGCCTACCCGTTTTCGACATATATTGTCCACCATCTTGTTTTGTCCAATCCTGCACACGTACACGACAGTGGGTCTGAGTTATAATATTGGATTGTTGAATTTTTTTATCTTCCTATATAAAGATAAAATATAAAGATATCAACTTTCATCACGTCCTATATTGGTTGCGATAGTTACATGTGGGAAAAAGAGTGCTACTCTTATACAAATTTCTATTATTGTGACGTCCATTGTCCACTTTAATGGTCTACTTGCTCCAATTGTGAAACCAGTTCAGCAATTTGAGTACTCTAAACATGTAAAAAAGGATCAGTGCATATAGGTCAAACCATGTATATTGTACAAAAATGAAGACTTGCTTTTGTTAAAAAATCTACACGGAATCGGTATGTACTCCCCAAGACGCAACTGGCCGCTTGTCAAATATCAAGTACCTAGGAATACTGGTGTAGGCTGTACAAACTGCTTACTAAAAACTTAAAGTGATCGTTCATGCGTGGCAAAGAGGCCAGGGCCATAAACTATGTAGGGATTTGAGTTGTACCAATACTAATGCAAATGCACAGCTAATACTATGGACCTTCAACTAACATAATTATGCTTGTTTATTCACAATAGTTGGTAATTGTTGACGCCGCCGCCGAAAATGCTATCCCTAAGTCTCGCTCCCGCGACTTTTTCGTCGCGAGCGAGACGAAAATATGGTTATTGATAATTGATCATACAAATATTGATAAATACACTAGGTAGTTCATATACGTAGAACTACCTCTAACAATAATGTAGTAAAGAAACCCATGAGAAGGATATCCATCACCATGCAAGTCATATGCAAGTGAGCTCAATCAAAGTTTAATGAGTTACTCATAAAGTTAGTTATTTATATTTGATCTTGTACAAAAAGGCTTGTCCATTTTTGCTTGCAACTAGTAACATTAATCTTGAAGCATCAAAACAAACACTTTTCGGTTCGATCATACCATCATCAACACCTAAAAGTTCCCTGCAAACCTTTCCATCGGGAGAAATAACTAAAACATTGTTTGAATCGGATGCAGCGACAAAAATATTTCCATAAATGTCAGTGCATACATTGCGAGGTCCCTTCATTTTATTAAATGTACGCATCCAAAGCTGTTCGCCATCTTCATTTAAACAGCAAAGGACATTCTTTTGAAAAATTGTGTAATATACCCTGTTTCTAGTGACGTGAATGTAATTTAGTTGACGAAAATTTACTACAGGCAGAACTTTTCCAACTTTTCCTGACAAGTTCATAGAAGTAATACCAGTACCTCTTTCTGCAGACACCAACTGATTTTCATGATTACATAAGCCGTAATGACTTCCATTCCTTCCAGCGATCATACGTTTATACGACATGTTATTAATATCATATACGCGTATGCAATTTTCTTTATAAAATGACACAGCAATTTCATTATTGCCGAGCAGAGCCATACCAAATGGAATTGAGGAATCAAAAGTTTTATTTTCGTAAGAACCGTCCAGGTTGAAAATATAGAGTTCTCCCCGATCACCTTCTGCGTCATTGTTAGCCATGACAATGCGTCCGTTTGGAAGAAATAAACAACTGCAAATATTAACAGCATAAGCAAACATTGAATAATTTGACTCAGTGATTTCGAATCTTTTCAGAAAATTTAACCGAATGCTTTCCACAGAACGAGTCTGTTCTATGTGGAACTGTGGAAACTGAAATTTTGAAAGGCTCATACAAATATCTGAAGGTGCTCTGTGTACTTTGATTTTACCGAAACATTTAAATGTTGTCAAAATGTTTTTCATTTCATCGGCAAGTTCCAAATTAATTTTGATTTTGTCATTTGCTGATATTGATTCTATCCCTTTCTCTTCTGAAGCCATCTCTCTTTCTACGTATTTAAGTCCAAAATACGCCTGCAATTCAGTAGCATTTTCGACAATGTTGGATAAATCATTTTGAAATGTGGAAAATTTAGACCACTTGCAATGAATAGTTTCAATCCTTTTCTGTATTTTGTCTGACTCAGAATAAACAACAGTTTCAATTTCTTGAATTAAAACATTCTGTAGTATATCTAGATGAGCATTTATATCTTCTCGTAATTTCTGTACTGTAATTGCCAAAACAGATTTTTGTTCCTGTAATTCAGCCAAATTTTCATTGCCACTTTTCTTCAATTTTTCAAGAAATGATATTGTGTTTTTTACATTTTTCTCGACATCAGAGTAAAATGAGGATTCTTTGACCCCTTCAACAACTTTTTTCAGTGAGGTAACACCAGGACATCCTGAGTGATCATCTGCGATGCAACTTGCACAGCAGGGAGCTTGATGCACACTACAAAACAGTTCAATTACTTCGCTATGGTTTGGACATGTTTGATTACTATTCTGAACGAAAACCGGCAGATTCTTAAAACATTCCACTGACGTTGTTTTATGCTGGCGTGACGCCTTTGAAACTTTGTGATGTTGAAGACATTCATAACAAAGTCCTTCCTCGCAGTTAGGGCACCAAACAACAGCTGTTTTGGTCTCATGGCGATTTTCACATGGCCCACAATAAATGACGTTACTTGCCATTGATAAACTGCAAAAAATAAATAAACAAATAAATAAATAAATAAATATCACCCTTGAGGCTTCAGATATGTATCAATCTAATCGAAAGATACCTTCTACAAATGGTACGAGACGAATTACCAACAACCATTCCGTTTTCAAAACGAACTATTGAGTTACTGTAGATCCGATGTGGATATTTTGAGAAAAACTCGTCTGACGTACAGGGAGGAACTGATTCATTTCAACAATGTATCATAATAGAATGTGCTTGTAAATTGTTTTAGACATAAATTTCTTTAGCCAAATACCATCAGTATTATTTCATATCAAAGATACTGCCCAGCAGAAAAGCATTCTATAAAAGTAATGCAAGGGATCCAATATCCACGGAAACGCAAGGAGTCCGTGTACAACATTCACTGAGGTAATAACACGGGCTCCACAGCTCTCCGAGAGCCCATGTATTTGGAATTCAGAGCACAGTGAGTCCGGAGCCCTGTGAGTGTAACCCGGAGCCCTCGTGTTGGAACCCAGAGCCCTTGTGTTTGAGCCCAGAGCCAAGTACCTTGTTTATTCCCCAAATGCACTGAATGGGGGTGAAAATCAAATTGAACCCTACAAAAAGGATGGATATTATGTAAACGAAAAACGGAAACTATGTGTTTAGAGTTTAACGGAAAGTTCTGGCATGGATGTTTTAACTGTTTGCTACCACGGGGCTACCACCGTTATTCCAGTCAACGATATGACCATGAGCGACCTACATCAACGTACTATGGAAAAGAAACGGTATTTGGAAGATCCAAGGTTATATCTACATACTGGGTAAAGGAGAATATGAAAAAGAAAGGAAATTGGGGCAAATGTCAAGGAGACAACATCCCATCTCCAGGATAACAGTTAACAAACTCTGCTAGTTTGACAGACAGGTTTGTCAAAGTGGTAATTTGCGATGCTTTCTTCAACAGTCCTAAATGATCACTCCTCTTGAGTCCGCAGATCCTTTTTATGACGTAAGAATAGAAACCCTTACGCTGAAGAAGCATACGTCTAATCATTGATACATTTGATTATTTACGATGACACGTCGTCATATCCTTACATTAATAGAACCGACAAAAACCGAATCGAGCAACCCGAGATTGCTACAGAAAAACTTCACTGATATTCAATACTACGAAGGATTGGTCAAATCCAAAGTGATCCAACGATAAGAACTCACATGCCAGTACTCCATCAGAAAGATCAACATGTTATTGTGTATGTTATGTAGACCTGTGCGCAATCAAATCAATAATACCGATGATACGAGCACTAACCCGAACTTGAGTGACGGACGAAATTGAAGAAAACTGTGGAGAAAGGTTATGCAATTCAACAGAGATCCATGAAGTGTAGCACTTTGAGACAGATCAATACTATACAATTATGGCACTTCTACGAGATCAATATGGGGTTTAACGGAGCAATAAAGTAATATTGAACGAGGGTTTACCCCGAGTTCAATATTATCTTTTGCGCTCCGTTAAACCCCATATTGATCGAGTATAGAAGTGCCATAATTGTTTTATTATATTTGATTGACATGGCTGAAGTCACTGATGACAAACAAAAGAGGAGTGGTATATTCTATTGTGGGTGTTAAAGGGGTGTGGCTTGTAAATGTCAATCAAAGTAAGTGTGCAATATGATGATTTATCATGATCAACTGTGCAATATGATGTTTTATTGAGTAGATTCATTTCTATACTTTATACATAGAAATAAAAGTACAAATATAATAATACTCGATATCAATGACCATCGGAATTTTCACCAAATAATTAAACACTTTCCTAAAAATGAAACAGGAAGAAATTGGCTGCTCCGAGTAGTGTTACACCGAAAATGTCAAGTGAAAATATATTTGAAATTTTAATGAGAAGGGTTTTTCCCTAGACTAAAATGACATCAAGAAAAATCCTTGAGAATAAGATCATTGGCCAAGTTAATGTTGCATAGCTTTTGGGGAAAACTCGGACAAGGAAGCCGCCTACCACAACTCAAATATTTATGTGCCCTAGTGAGCTATTTCGATATGTTGACCAGCTACCTGATTATTGCAATGACATTCCATTCCGTTAGTAATTAAGAAATCAGTATAAAGAAGAGTTTGATGAAGACTCCGTGCTTACTAATGTGGTCCTTGCTAATTTTACGACCAATCAAGCGTTGTTAGAATTGAAGTTATTTAGAAAATTACATACCGATTCTATTGTATATACCGATTTTATTTGGAAACTTGCAATATCTTAATTTAACAAAATTTTGTTCAAAACTAAGGAGTATCTCCCTCTCGCAAAGCTCTGTTCTTTGTTGATTTTGATTTTACTATTTAGATCCTATTTGTAATTTATTCTTTGTCAGCCTTTACACATATTTCGGTATATGGATTTCCAAATGTTTTGATTTTATCTGCAGAGACATAAGTTGTCGAAATGCGCATATGCAGTAACTAAATTTACAGCAACTTCGGTATTTTGCTATTTATCAACCTGAAGAGTGGAAATCGGAATTCGGAAACTGCTAAGGAGATCTTAAGGATGAAAAATCTGGCAACACAATTACTTAGTTTGTGACTTTTTGACCCAAAACTAAGCTTACAAATTAGGTAGACCAGATAAAGACAGAAATACCGTTCAGTAATGACCCCTCTGGGATCATTCCTATATTGATTTTACCTAGATTAGCTTGTTCCATTTTGGGAATGTCAAACAGGCCCAAGGACGTAAATTTTACTCAAGGCTGGTTTATAATTATTGAATTATCTGTTTTTTTTTTTTACTTAATTGTTACTTGAAAGCATGTTGGGGTGCAGACCACGGTGTATTATTATTGTTGGTGATGGCCGAGTTGTCCCCCCTCTTTAGAATCGCCGATTTGTTTATCCAGTTTCCTTTTCCTACTTTCATGGCCTTCAAGAGTTCGATTTTGTCTGTCCCATAAAATTTATCAGTCGTTTTTCACCATGGTAATGTTGGAAAGATAGGAGGCTATCGGCATTCAGGGATTATGTTTTGTACGTCATTAGGAAAACGTTGAAACCTACCGCTGCTGACAGGATTGCCTGTCACCGTCCGGTCGACCCTTTTTTACGTCCTTTCATTATTGTCATCCTTTTCCCCGGTTTCCTCATGTTACACTTCGTATTTCTGCCAATTTTGAACAGCTGTCATTGCTTATTAACGCCGCAATTACTGAAATTCCCCTGCCCAAACGTAGCCGCTGCCATTCATGCCAGTCAGATGAAGGGTGAACAGAGGACTCTGATTGGTCGATCGCCCACACGTGACCAATTTCGGGATAGTATAGATACCGGTCTCCGGCCCCGGAATGGCGGATTGATAGCCCCTTTTTGGTACTGGACGTACGTTTCGGATAGAGCAGTTTATTTGAGGGAAAAACAAGCAGAATATTAGGACTCATCTATATATATTGGTAGGCAGAAGGACATTAAATAAGCAGCAATTTCAGTACCCAAAAATTTATTCAATTCCACCAATTCCACCTCCTTTTCAAGGGCTATCCTTCCCCCCACCAATAGGCCACGCAAAATTTGGTTTGCCCCCAATTGAATTGTTTTCAATGGGTATTTGTATTGTTGTAAAAGATTTTTCTGGGATGGAATTAATCTGTTGTCATAAGATTTAGGAATATTGTTCCAATAGCCAGTAAGAAATATACTGGCCCTTGATTTGTTTTATATTACTTATTGTTGTATGACATTGTTGTTCTGATATTGCATAGAAAAGATCAAAAGAGAAATTACATTATCATCCCAGATACTGTGTTATTGATTTATTGATATTTCACTAAATTGAAATCCTGACGTTTTGAAGTAGCTGATGAAAGGAGGACTATCTGCTTAACATAAATCCAGAGGACTCATTACTCTTGTTGACTTTGTTCTATTCTATAGTCCTTAGGGGGCAGCCTTACAAAATGGTGTCAGAATAGTGGGATGTTCATATTACTTTGAGCATCCAGTGATGAAACCAATTGGTGTGGTGTTCAATTTTGTTCTTACCTTTCTTGTTAGTCTTTAGTTGAAGCTATCCCATATATCAAGCTACTTCATTTTCTTTTATTAGTATAAGATCATGGCAGAATGTGATCCTGAGATACAGTTTAGGTTCCAAGGGGACCCAGAAGCAGGACAAGGAGACAATGAGCAATTGGGAAATGACAGGGATAATGAGAATGGCATGCATACCCCTCCTTATAATGGGGAAGACCGAAACAATAGAGGAAATAACCCCAGAGAAATGAGCATTCTTGTAAAACCTGAACCTTATGATGGGACTGAGGACTGGGGTGAATATTATTCCCATTTTAATAACTGTGCAGAATTGGGGAGGTGGTCTGAGAAGAATAAAATGTTGTGCCTATCTGCAATTTTGAGGGATCCTGCTGAGCCTCAGTAATGATGAGAAACTGAACTATGGGATGTTAGTTAGGAAATTATCCCAAAGATTTGGCAGTTATACCCAGCAAAATAAATGGCTAAGCAAGTTTGAAGCAAGGAAAAGACAGCCAGGGGAATCAATAGCATTACTAGGGAATGATCTACGCCAAATGGCCCAAAAAGCATATAGGAAACTAAATGGGGAAGCCAGGGAAGCATTGGCCCTAAATCAATTGTATAAAACCATATCTTTGGAACTTAAGAGTAAATGTATAGAGAGGGAATGTGAAACTGTCTCTGAAGCTGTAGAAGTGATAGAGAGGCATGAGGCAATTTTTGAAGCAGGGGACAGAAAAAGGGTCAATGTTGTCAGGCAAATAACTGATGAGGAATATCACAGTGTAAATGCTGTTGGTAACCAAGTTAATCAGACAAACGTTCATAACAATCAGAATAAAATAAGTGCTGGTCAATGCCAGGACAATGTCCACAAACTGATCCTGGACAGAATTTCTCAGCTTGAGTTAACTGTAGGGACAATAGGGAACCAGAATAGTAGGACTTTTAACAATAGGAAATATACTTCCGATCAGAACAATGGACAAAATCAAAAGTTGTGTTATCAATGCAAATCACCATATCACTTCATGAACAATTGTCCATATAGGTCCCAAGGACAAAATAATGGAAATGGAACAAGAAGGGGGGATAACCCTCAGTTAAACTCCAAACCGTCAAATTAGAGGGCCATAAGTTGGCGGAAAAGGGGATTGAAGGGCCCACTACACCTTATAATGAAAAATTAAATAATCAGAGTTCTACTTTTATCATAGACAGGGTTGGAAAAATGGGAAATTTAGGCAAATGGGATAATGGACTATATGTCGCAGGGACGATCAATGAAATTTCAATACATTACTTGGTGGACAGTGGATCAACCACAACTTTGCTCTCATATAACACATTTGCAAAATTAAGAAACAAGCCAGAGCTGCAAGAAGTTGAATCTGTAATAAAAGATGTTAATGGAAAAAGTTTAAAAATTCATGGTTCAGCCCTTGTTGATCTTAACTTCAATGGGAGGTATTTTCACACAAGATCACGGTCTGCGACATTTTACCTGAGGGGATTATTGGACAGGACTTTCTGTTGAAATTTGTGACCAAAATTAATTATAAAAACTTATTCCTCGGCACTGAAACAAAAAGTATTCCCTGTTGGATAGGAGGCGAGACAGAAATGGTCTGTTGTGTTAGGGCAACTGAGATGATTAAAGCAATCCCAAAATGTGAACATTTAAGTAAACTAGGAGTTATGGAACCAAATGTAGAACTTTTTGAAACTGATAATATAGCTATAGCCCCAGGAATTTTAGATGTCCACTCAGATGACAAAAATGTGTTAAGTGTTTAATTTTGGAACTGAACAATTCAATATTTACCCAAATATGAAAATTGGGACTTGTGAGAGCTTTTATGAAATGGACCCAATGATACAGGGAAGGTGTGCTAGAATATCTTCTAATGAAACCCAAGAGAGTGGGCCTTCATCCCCATTTCCAGACCACCTTGTGGACCTTTTAGAAAGAAGTTCTTGTAATTTAAATGAGTCAGAGAGACATAAATTATCAAAATTATTAATTAAATATCAGAATACTTTTTCAAAGTCATCATCTGATTTTGGATTTACCAGTCTTGTGGAACACAGGATCAATACAGGTTGTGCTCCTCCCATCAGACAAACCATGAGGAGACTTCCTTTTGGAAAAAGACGAGATCCAGACAATGCAGGACCTTGATGTAATTGAACCATCCTCAAGTCCCTGGTCATCCCCTACAGTTCTGATTAAAAAGAAGGATGGAAGTACTAGATTTTGTATAGACTATCGGAAACTAAATGATATAACAATTAAAGATGCTTACCCCCTGCCATTGATATCTGATTGTCTGGATGCCCTCTCTGGCTGTAAATATTTCGGAACTATGGATGTTACTTCTGGGTTCTGGAATGTAGGGGCCACCCACAAGATAGGGAGAAAACAGTTTAGGCCTATTTCAGTTCAAGAGGATGCCCTTTGGGTTATCTGGATTCCCAAGTACTTGGGAACGGCTGCTTGAAAATGTTCTTAGGGGTCTCCAGTGGGAGGAGTGCTTAATATACATGGATGATATAATTGTCCCTGTCCAAAACTTTGAAGAAAGTCTTATACGGCTTGAACATGTCTTTGAGAGGCTGTCGGAATCGGGAATAAAATTAAAACCTTCAAAGTGTATATTCTTCCAATTAAAAGTAAAATTTCCAGGCCACATTGTTTCAGAGGATGGAATTGATACTGATCCAGACAAAACAGAAGCAGTTAGGAGCTGGCCATGACCTACTACCCATAAACAAACCAGAGGATTTATAGGATTATGCTCATATTATAGAAAGTTCATTAAAAATTTTGCCTTGATAGCTAGGCCTCTGCACAAAATTTGTGAAAAGGGTTCAAAATTTGTTTGGAATGAGGAATATGAAACAGCTTTCCAGCATCTTAAAAATGCGTTGACCTCGGCCCCTATTTTGTCTTATCCAAGACAGGGATGTCAGTTCAGCCTTGATACTGACGCAAGTGATAAGGCGATGGGTTCTGTTCTTTCGCAGGTACAAGAGGGAAAGGAACGGGTCATAGCTTATATGAGTAAGGCACTAAATAAATATGAGCAAACATACTGTGTTACAAGAAAGGAATTACTGGCTGTTGTTACTTCCCTAAAGCATTTCAATTCATATCTTTACGGTCAAGAAATACTCGTTAGAACAGAAAACTCAGCTATGAGCTGGATGAAAAGTTTAAAAATGCCCAATGGACAAGTAGCCAGGTGGCTTCAAGAAATAAGCAGTTACAACATCATTGTTACCCATCGCCCTGGACTTCAGCACGGCAATGCTGATGCTTTATCTAGAAAACCTTGTAAAGTCTGTATTAGACAACAAGACAGGAATAATGAAATGAAAGATGACGAAAGGGCTGGCTGTGACACCCATGGGGAGGGGAGTAACCAATTTTTACATGCTATTAGTTCCCAAGATGTCGATCTGAAGAATTCTGTAATTTTGAATGGTTGGGGGCCTGAGGAAATAAGGCAAGCCCAGAGGGAGGACAAAAATATAGGAATTATATATTCTTTATTAAAACAGGGCAAAAGTAGGCCAAAATGGAATGAAATTTCACAGGAAATTCAATTGTAAAAACCCTATGGAGGAATTATGAAAGGCTAAAATTGGAACATGAAGTAATGTATAGGGAATGGATAGATGAACAAGGAATCAAAAATACCCTGCAGTTAATTGTCCCTGAAAAACTTAAATCTGAGGTTTTAAAATTCCATCATGACGTCCCTACCGCTGGTCATCTAGGTGAGGAAAAGACCCTGGAAAAACTTGAGCAAAATTTTTACTGGCCAGGGATGAGGAAATATGTAAAAGAATATTGTGAAAAATGTGATAGTTGTGGGACTCGTAAACCAATAAGAGCTCACAATAGGGCACCTATGGGCCACTACATTGTGGGGGAACCACTAGAACGAGTATCGTTAGATGTTTTGGGACCCTTGCCAAAATCAAAAAATGGGAATAAATACATTCTCACTATATGTGACTGTTTCACCAAATGGGTGAAGCCTACCCAATGAAGGACAAGGAAAGTTCCACCATTATGAATATTTTTGTAAACAACTTTGTATGCAAATTGGGGACTCCTATGCAGCTACACACAGATCAGGGGGCCAGTTTTCAGTCTAAGGCATTCATGGAAATGTGTGATCTACTATCGATTGATAAAACAAGAACTACTGCATTTAGGCCAGCTTCAAATGGGAATATTGAGAGGTTCCAAAGAACTTTGGCAAACATGCTTACCATGTACTGCTGTAAAGACCAACATAGATGGGATGAATACCTACAACAAGTATTGATGGCCTATCGCTCATCCAAACAATCCTCCACAGGACAAACACCAAACATGCTAATGTTAGGACGGGAGGTCACCCTCCCCTTACAAGCAGTTATAGAGACCCCCAACTATGATGAAAATGAAATATCTGTCGACGACTATGTCGCTGACCTTGAAAACAGACTTAAAACCTCCCATGAATTGGCTAGGGAAACCTTGAAAAAGAATTCAATATATCAGAAGAAATATTATGACACCAAAGCTTATAAAAGGTCCTTAACTGTGGGACAGGCAGTACTGGTCCATGATTCAACCCGCTCTAAGGGAGTTTGTCATAAATTGTCTCCTAACTGGAAGGGCCCCTTCATTGTAACTAAGAAAATTGATGACCTGATTTATTTGGTAAAGCGCAGCCCAAAGCAAATGCCAAAAGCATATCACATAGATAGATTGATACCCTACAAGGGAAGAAGCCCACCAACTTGGTTTAATGGACAGTCTGGAAACCACAATTAATTAGGATACTGCTAGAATAATAATTATTACATGTATTTTGATGTCATATAGGCTGGAATGATGTTTGGAAATAAGTAGAATTATGAGAAATTGGGTCCCATGATGTTCTTCTCATGATGTTATATTTTTTTTCTTTTTGCTTTGTGCGTATTGCTTTGTGCTTACTTTGAGGATCACACAAGGGTTGGTGTTCCTGTGAAGGTGGTCGCGCCACCAGATTTTTTTTTGTCGTTGTTGTAGGTAGTGGACTGGCCATCAATGAGACTGCAGCTGTATTTAGTTTAAATTTTGAGGATTCATGGGATCAGTGAATGGATGGAGGAACCTAGCTTGAAGCATGCCTTATATGTCAAATTTAATTCCAAGGACCCCAATGTTTTTTTTTTTACTGAAATTGCTGCAATAGATGTTTTTTTTTTGTAATTAAATTGTTAAATTGATAGTGTATGTACAATGCTGACATCAGAAATATGTCTTTATATATCAAGGATAAACAGTAGATGAAACTCTTCATTGTCAACCAGAATTACTCTTGATGGGAAGTCTTAACCAAACTAAATGATGCTTACCTGAAAAGAGAAAAAATACAAATCATAAGAAGCATGAATAAATGACATAACATATATATATATCCCATGGAGCTATTATTAAGAATTTCAAACACAACAAAACAAGACAGTTTCCATTCATTACAACGAAAATTTGTGGATCATAACATGATGACTAGTCTGATGAATAATCCAGTTACAAAACAGAATAAATAAACAATAATAATGAGGCCTCAGGAAAATTTTTGTGTGTGTGTTTTTTTTTTTTTATTTATATTGATGATGGGGGAGTCCAAATCCTAAATATCCCTTCCTTTTTTTTGATTGCAGAAATGTCTGAAGTAGGGGAACACGGATGCTGGGAATGTGATGCTTCATTTTCCGGTCACAGGCTCCTGAAGAACCATGCAGCCTCGTTTCATGGCTATTTAACCATTATATGACCGTGGTGTTATGATAGGGAAACAACTTTCAAGAGAGCTGCAGATTTGAAGGACCGCGCCAAAAGGAGGCACATGACCGATGTTAATGATCTTGAAAAGGAGTTCTTCTATGAGAACAATTGTTACTACTTGTTAGTTGAGCCGATCAAATACAGGAAGGCAGTAAACCCAACAGAGGTTGATTCCGTTTTAGGGAAACAAGCACAGGCTGCAATGACACAATGGGCATTAGCCTCCAAGACACCATCTAAAACAGTAAGGGAGCTTAAGGAGACATGGGGGTTCTCTATATATTCTAACCTGTCGGCAACATGCTTAGAGGAGGAGCCGGAGGGAGATGCAGCCAAGAGTTTGATTGACCAGGGAGAGGTGGATGAGGAGGCTTACTCGCTATCGGATCCAATGATGGACACTGCCGATATAGTGCACATTCTTTTGGTGACAGGTGAGACATCAGCAGACATATCGTACGGAAATGGTCAGTATAGATGCATGATTTCAGACTCCATTCTTACGGACAATAAGGCACTTGCCAGTTTAACAAGGAGAATGGGACTTCTTAAACCCAAGGACAGGTTCTCTGGCACTACCAGGAAGTTAACCCAGGTCTAAATGAAGTTAATGTTTAAAGTGGCATCGAGAGCCCTGGGAGTGCCAGAGAATCACATTATTGTTGTTAAGGAAATTGAGGCCTTTCCACCCATTAGTCGGCCAATTGCAACCCCTGCGAAACCAGCTGCCACTCCGTGCAGGTCCGCCGTAAATCCTTGTGGAGCAGCCAGTAGTACCACTGTCTCACCTGTGGCCAAGAGAAAGGAACCCGTCTTTTCTTCATCAGACACACACACAGACATTGTCTGTCCCAGATCTCAGATCGTCAAGGCCCCACCATCACTGGCCGAGAGAGCCAAGGATTACTGGATTATGGCTGCTTGCCATTGCTGCCCGCAGCAAGGAGGAATTGGGAACGTGATGAGGTGCTTAAATTTAGGGACACCAGCGTGGTGTGGCCTCCGAAAGGATGGAAAAACATGACAGGGGATCAAAAGCAGTTACACTGGGAACATGCCGCCATGACCCTTGAAACCCAAATTCATAGAGTAGGACTTAGTGCAGTCAACCGTGCAGACTTGCTAGTCAAATACAATATGCTTGCACTACCTGGGACAGAGTATGATGACAAACATACTGAGTGCAAAGTAATGAACAAAGGACGCTACTACAACTATGAATATCTCAGGCTTATCTGCAATGGCAAAACAACTAATAAGAAGGATGAAACTTTTATAGCAATGTTGGAGATGTCGAGCAAGCTAAGATCGAAATCCACCGACCATAATATTCAACAAATCCACCAATACAACATTAAAATGCGACTTTCCGATTAGATTAACCCTGAACAGTGAATATTATTGAACTTTGTGTCATATATAATGTCCGTCCGTTGCTTATAGACTGTGAACTTTTAAATACATCATGAAATTCAACGTAGTATTATTCTGTATTAATGTTTGGAACCAGCTCATATCAACTGAAAGAACTGTGTCATTGAATTAACTTATATGGAACTTTATATTTCTAAAAAAAAACATTGTGAACAACTATACAATATTTCCGATACAGTAGTCCGTCATCAATGGAGCACTCTGTTTATACTAAATTCATGTATCTTAAAAGACATTATCCCCTGTTTCAACTTGACATTCCGATATTCCGTTTAACAACAGTGATTCATCAAGGACAGTATGAAAGAACATTTTATTGTGTTACATTCATGGGTTTATAATATGTATGTTTATTATTGTGGGAAGGGGTGGATTTAACATATGTATATTCATGTCAGTATTTATTAATGTGTTTTATTAATGTGTTTGAATTTGATCTCATGACAAAGTCTCCAGAAAGATTTCCTTAATTGTCACTTTCCCTTGCATTTCCCGAGATTTTGTAATTGTGTACAAGGGTTTTCAAACACGAATATCTGATATATATTTTCATTATTGTATACATTTACATGAATAATGTCGATCTATTGGTGCTTCACAAATTGATACCTTGCAGATATGCCACAATGGATAACTTTATTGTTTTATGAATACATTCCTATATTGATTTTACCTAGATTAGCTTGTTCCATTTCGGGAATGTCGACGTAAATTTTACTCAGGACTGGTTTATAATTATTGAATTATCTGTTTTTTTACTTAATTGTTACTTGAAAGCATGTTTGGGTACAGACCACGGCGTATTATTATTGTTGGTGATGGCCGAGTTGTCCCCCCTCTTTAGAATCGCCGATTTGTTTATCCAGTTTCCTTTTCCTACTTTCATGGCCTTCAAGAGTTCGATTTTGTCTGTCCCATAAAATTTATTAGTCGTTTTTCACCATGGTAATGTTGGCAAGATAGGAGGCTATCGGCGTTCAGGGATTATGATTTGTACGTCATTAGGAAAATCACTTTGAACAAACGTTGAAACCTACCGCTGCTGACAGGATTGCCTGTCACCGTTGTTATAGGTAATTTAATGTTGTAAATATTCTATAATGCATTTTAT
>MJUU01036715.1:0-20671 GCA_002080025.1 Modiolus philippinarum | reverse complement strand
TTAAAGACTTTGTCTCATGTGCATTTACTCCATATCCTTTCATTATTTGTATTAGCCCTACTCAGAAATATTGTTACCAGTTCATACATTATAGGTAACAATGGTTTAAAATCTTGTCAAGCAATATAAGTGGAAGAAGATTGGCCTGAAAAAAAAGGTTTTCTATGGTGGCGTTTTCGTGTTTTCTACTTTCACTTTCCACAGAGCGAAAACGCGAAATCGAGAAGGCGAAAACGCGAAAGCGAAATCACGAAAACGCGAAATGAATTTCACTTCGCGTTTTCGCCTTTTTCGATTTCGCGTTTCCGCTTTCGCAATTTCGCGATTTCGCGTTTTTGCGTTTTCGTCTCGAAAGTAAAGATCTAACGCATGCGTCATTTGAAACAATAATGTGGAACGCATGCGTCATTTGAAACAATAATGTGGCCATCTCAAGCTTCAATTGAAAAACAGTATGTGTTTATGTTGTGACCAAATTCAATTAACTCATGAACTGTATTAATTTTTGAATGGAATTTATTCGCATGTAATTACTACTAAGACCAACTTTTGTATTTTGTATACGATTTAAGACTTTCATATGTTAGATTCTCTCCATGCCGTATGTGTAATATAATTAAAAGATGAAATGATATTTTATAGTAAGCAAGTTTAAATTGATGTGCATTGCTTAATCAGCGTCCATGAATTTAAAAAGAGGGATTCAAATTAAGAAATGAAAGAAAATTTTTGGGATACTTGTTACTAAAACATCAGGATATTCATTAAAAAATTTTGTCAAAATGGGAGTTCCACCCCCTCCTCTTTTTGGATCCGCTAATGGTTTCTTAAATTAAACCTAGGGTCCTGTTAGTTTTCGAACTAGAAGAGACCGCATTAGTTCAAACCCCGTCAGTACCATTAAGTTTCTTTCCTTTATAATTCTAAAACGTTGATTTCAGTGAAAGTGCTATAGAGATAACAGACTAACATGAAAATACATACAAACATGAAAAGTAGTGATCGAGGAGATACACGTATGCTATAGACACAAAAATACATACACATCAACCATCTAAATCTGTTTATTACATATCAATACATGTACTAAACATGAGGTTGCTTGAATTTAATGAAACACTTACACAAAACAACGGCAGTAGAATACCGAAGGAACAAGGGAAGCGATGACTACAAAAATCGAAGTCCAAAGACATGGCAGAAACGGTAACAGATAAAAACAAAGACAAAACAAGGACGTGAGACAGCTACAATGCACGGAAATAAAAAGATAACATTAAGAACTAAGGCACTCATAGTGTGAACTCCAATGAAAACCGGGAGTGACATCAGGTGCTCCGGAAGGGTAAGCATGTCCTGCCCCGCTAGCGACACCCGTCACACTATCAGTGAGGCATATAGTGTTTTGAAAAGTCTGTTTTGTAGCGGATTGGTTAGCGCCATTTTCTAACCCTTAGACAAAAACCAATGAAATCCATGGTACATGTAACTTCTCTAGCCCTCAAACAGTACCATGGTCAAATTTTGCCAGGGTCATACACAAGTGTATGACCCTGGGCAGAAAGGGTCGGGGCTACTGTCTTTATATGTTGTGGTTTGAGTATGAGTAAAGATTTTCTTTTTGCCATCTTGTTGTATTAAAGATGGTGTTTTATATGCCAGATATACTGAGACATGCTAAATGTAATAAGCTACCTTCTCTTAACGATCAATCCAAACCAGTTTTGTTACTTTTAGTTGGCTTGTCTTTCTTTCATGGCTTGAATCCCTTTTGGAAACTCCCTTGGACCCCTCCCCACCTTTTCAGTCCAGCTAGGTGCCAACAACACCAGTTCGATTTTTTTTACTTGCACATATCGTTCTTTCATACATCACAAACGTTCACTTTTCCTCCTTTCTAAACACAATAAAAGATTTTCTGACTGTTTATTTTTCTTTCGTATTTAGACATAAAACGTTAATTTCTTTCCTATTTATACTGTTCTTTTACAAGAATTACACATAACCAACAAAACCGAGAACTCAGGAATAAAAAAAAATGCGTTAAATATTTTATACATAATTGATTCGTTTTGGATTGAAAGCTCGGTTCTAACGTACTCAAATTCGACACTTTTATAAATGCACCCCGGTGAAACTGTACACCGTGCAATCAGGGTAGCGACTAACTGTACGCAGGGTAGTGCAAAACAAACCAAAAATAGCCATGCAGACGAAAAAAAAGTTGATTAATGATATCATTTTATATGGACATTATGCTTTACTCTGATTATTATGAGATTTGGCGGTGCCAATTAATATTTTGTGTCAATTGTAGGTTGTTTTGATTGCTTATAACTGTATGATTAGCAAACGTTTTACTGTACGCAATTTAATTGTACACAGGGTATGACTAAGTTTACAAACACATACGCGTATTATGCCCTACAAAGAGTATATGTTCACCCTGAGTGGAACCTAAATGTTTATATGCAATTGCTATGAGCTGTTTTGTTTACTTGGGCTAATGTCAGTATCAATGGTATAATGAAAGTTTGTAGATAAAGGACAAAACACCATAAGCCACAGTCATATGAGCTTGCCATGGATAAGAAAATCTTTTCTAGGTATAGTCCGTTTGGTGGCTATAAAAAAAGGGAAAAAAAATAATTTAAAATCAAAGATTAACTATAGACATATTTGGTGAAACATTTCTTAATAAAATAGTCAATACATAACTGATAAACATATTTATGGTATTTTCCAGTCAAAAATAAAGATTTTGTCCATTACTTACAATAGTATTTTTTCAAGACCACAAGCATGGGAGTGTGCCATTGAACTAAACAGCCTGACCTAACCCTAACTGGCTATTGTGATACAAATTCTGTCACATGGCACTTATGAACATGTGTGAAGGATTTAAATATAGACCTAGCATTTGCATGTAAGATAAACATCTTCAACATTTGATTGTTGTTTTCAAAACAAACAAAAGCCATTGGCCACTTGGAATCTAAATATGGCAATATTAGTTTGTTTTCATCAAATAAAGTTTACTGAGAAGAAATTTGGAGTACAAATTACAATTAAAGATAACAATTAAACAAATATATTTTTTCTTCAAAATATATAAAACAAGTATTTTATCAGATTTTTCATTTCACATTTATCTTTATGTTTTTATTTATTTTTATAATCTAATAACAAATTGTCATGATTCTGTTGCTTTATATGATTTTCATACTGTCATATGACTAAGGCACATGTATTTAAAAGTTTACATGTACTTGAATATATCTTCTTTAGTGTACAATACATTGTGACATTCTAATATTTTTTTTTATCACGGTATTGATTTTTACCTGGACAGGTAAAGTACAGAAGATATACACATGACTTCCAAATTTGGTAAATAAAGTTTTACCTACATGCAACTAGTGGTCAGCTGACATGTTTATAAACACAAAGCACATGTTGGCTTTTGAAATAAATTTTGTTACTCCCAATATGGTAACACAGAAAACAGACATCATTTTAACCTTAAGTGAAATGGACAACTTTTTTGTTTGGAGAGAAATTAACACGTAAAATTCACTCCTAATATGTATTAATTAGCCCTTAAAAAAGATCTAATTTAAAATAAGGTACATAAAGGACCAGATTTTTAATTAATTTTTTCCCTATTTTTACAGTCACCAAATGGACTATACACATAAGTTACAACATTTATTATATGTGAACATTTAAATACGGGACATTTGAATCGCTTTTTCTCCGGAAACAGTTTTATTTTTATACGTAAAAAATCAATATATCAATGCACTGAGAGGGAATCGGCACTATTTAATGAACACTATTGAGCTATTTATATTTAATCGATTTGCAGCGCTTCAGGTTATTTTTTTTCGTCAATCAAAATTTGGTTTAAGACTGTCAGGAAAAAAATCATAAATGAACTTCAATTTCATAATTACTTTGTTTTCCCCGGTTTCCCTGAAATTCGGGTACTAGAATTGTTTGCTGTAGGCACGTTCCGAACAGAAGAAAAACAAGGCTTTTCATTGCTTCGTGAAATATATGCTAAAGAGTGTGTTTCGGTCCGATTTCCTGCATCTGATAAAAAATGAATTTCATCATCAACGAAAGAACTTGAAAATCATGCATTCTATTTTTGATAGAAAAAAATATATTTTTAGCAATTTAAAATCTCGATTTTTAATATATTGAAAGATATAATTTTTTTTTCATACAACATCAGTAAGGGATTACTGGTAACATAATAGCAATTAATTAGGGAAAAGCACATGCAATACATGCATGTTTTCGAAAATTCCGTCATAAAAATTAACACATTTTGAATTTTGTACGACTCATTCTATATTTAGACAATAGGGTTCAGAGATCCCCAGAAGAAGTCAAGATGTGTTTTTTTTTTATGTCTGAAAAAAAAGAAAAGGTGAATACATCAAACTGAAAGCTTGGTTACAGCGTAATGAGATATAGTAAACAACGCCATTGAATATAATATGGTATCTTCATTGACAAACAATATGAGAATATCTTCAACAATGTGCAAAAATGTACAGTTTCTTTTATTTAGGGAGTATGTCAATGATTAAAAATAATAGATTAATCCTACCCTGCATACTGCTAAGTCGCTACCGACTGTAGGCTTAGTACTACCCCGATTTTTTGGTGTACACTAACTCTTGTGGTTATTTTGACTTTATCAAAAAACATATACGCTTACATATTTGATACAAATAAAGGTTAATAATGTAGTTTTCCTTTACAATTGCCAATACACATATAAATATGATACAAATACCATATAATAATGAAGTTACTTTTCGTCTGCATGTCTTTTTTTGGGTTTGTTTTGCACTACCCTGCGTACAGTTAGTCGCTACCCTGATTGCACGGTGTACAGTTTCACCGGGGGTGTAAATGTAGGACACTTAATTTACGGGGAAATGCCTTAAAAGAAGTAAGGGAGAGATTAATCTGTCAGTGAAAAAATCCCCTACAATTACGATCTAATGAAATTGTTTTGTCAAATTTGTCCATTGTGACATCATCTTGTTCACACACAAACCCAGTTGACCTTATATTAGATTTAAAAGACGCGAATTAACTAAAGGAATGCACACCAATTTAAACTTATTCTTACTATAAAATATCATTTCGACTTCTTATTATATTACACATACGGTATGGAGAGAATCTAACATATGAAAGTCTTAAAACGTAAACAAAATACAAAAGTTGGTCTGAGAAGTAATTACATGCGAATAAATTCCATTCAAAAATAAATACATTTCATGAGTTTATTGAATTTGGTCACAACATAACACATACTGTTTTTCAATTGAAGCTTGAGATGGCCACATTATTGTTTCAAATGACGCATGCGTTAGATCTTTACTTCCGAGTCGAAAACGCGAAATCACGAAATCGCGAAAACGCGAAATCGCAAAGGCGAAAACGCGAAAGCGAAAACGCGAAAACATGAAGTGAAATTCATTTCGCGTTTTCGTGATTTCGCTTTCGCGTTTTCGCCTTCTCGATTTCGCGTTTTTGCGTTTTTGCTTTCGCGTTTTCGCGTTTTCGCCTTCTCAATTTCGCGTTTTCGCCTTCTCAATCTCGCGTTTTCGCTCTGTGGAAAGTGAAATTAGAAAACGCGAAAACGCGAATTGTCCTCATCGGGCCACCATAGTTTTCCAATACAGACGATTGAAAACCTCTTTTTCACGAGTTCCCAATTTTTGACTGTTCATTTTTTGTTACTCTCAATGCATTGGCAAACGAATACTGAGAAAAAATGACAGAAGAAGAAAACAACGTAGAAAAAAATGCATAAAACGTACAATACAGTGGCAACACAAATTGAGATATCATGGCAAGGATGAAACAAATAAACAAAGATGAATAATACAACAGAAAAACAAGTGTCGATGTATTGCAAAAGGATGTTCTCATATTATATACATTTGCAAACGTTTGATAGCAATCTTATATCTTGAATTTTATTTAAATTCTCTGTCCGATAAAATATATGCACAACCCCTGTTATGATACGCATCATTTCCTTTGTACACTTGTATTATATTGGGATGTTGTTTCATGAAATCTTTTTGTCCTGAAAATGCTTCAGTTGGGGGCAAATCAGTACAAAATAATTCATAGGAGTGCTAGTAGCAAAAAGCATAGAGGGGGAAAACTCTGCAATCATAAATAAAAATCGAGAATTCTGATGTAGAAAGGAAGCATATCAATGACATAGCAAATAAACATAAATGAAAAAAAAAACGCCACAAAACTAAGACACTGGCAGTGTGAACCCCAAATAAATGAAGGTTCCTTTCAAACATTGTTTTATTTTGGCCTCTAGTAAGTGTTCTACCACTAATTTATCCACCCATTTTACTAGTTCAATTACTTATATAAAGGAGTTGGTTATTAAATACTATGAAAAACACTGGTGTAAATTACTTTTGGAGTGTAAAAATTCTATTAAGTTTTAGATTAGCTACAATCTATTCAAAGACCAGTCTCCTCCATTGACAGTTATGATTTTTCCACACTTTATATAACCCTTCCACATAGTTTGATTAAATCCAAATTTGGACAACTCATTAAATTTTTATTTTTCTTTATTTTCTGGTTTGCAGTTCATTTGTTCAAACAAAAAACAAGGATTCTTCTCTAATATTACCTACAATAATCATTGTTCCTGGNATGTGATGATATGATTAATGCACTCAATCTTTTGCTAGACAACACTATTTATAAACAGGTCATAGGTATTCCCATGGGTACAAATTGTGCACCTCTCATTGCAGACCTTTTTCTGTTCTGTTACGAACTAGACTTCATGAGAAAACTTCAAAAAGGATCCATACCAAACAGTGATTAACTTTTTTTCTATTTTCAATGATAACAGCAGGTATATTGACGATATCCTTATTATTGACAATCCCCAGTTTTTACATTATTTTACGAAAGGATATGGAGTAAATGAACATGAGACCATAAAACATATGTTAACTCCAACTGAAATAATTTTGTAGACATTATTTACCCACAAGAACTGAAATTAAATAAAGCTAACAAAATGATTCCAAATACTGCCCTTTTCTGGATCTTTAACATTATTGACGCTGGTAAAATAAAAACTAAAATATATGATAAAAGGGGTGATTTTGATTTCACTATAACTAATTTCCCTTTTCTTGACGCCGACACCCCTCAAGCTCCATCATTAGGGGTGTACATTTCTCAATTAGTACGATTCGCATGTGTTTGTTCTACTCTTCACGATTTTAATGAAGGTAACCTCACTATCACAGCCAAACTTTTACAACAGGGTTACAGAGTTGGTGAATACTTTAAGAAGTTTTACATGTATCATAGAATGATATGAACATTTAATATCTAAATATGGTGTTACTCGCAAACAGCTTATTACTATGGGCATTTCTAATCCACATTTTCACGGAAATGTTGTTAAAAATGCCAGAAACTGATTAAAAATCCAGAAAAGCTGGGACGTAACTTACATTCTTTACGTAATAGGGGATATTGACAAGATACTCTGCTTGCATCCGTTGAATTTGCTTTGAGATCTAGTGACCTGAAATTTTTAAATACATACTGGCCTCTCACTGATACTGCCGATGTCTACTGAAATATATGATGATTCTTGACCAAATCCTGCAGGAAGTCTTGAGTTTGATTTTTTCTTCTGTAGTGCGACAGTGTTTTACCAGCAGACTACACTCCTTTAGCTAGCTGGCAGTTTTACAAGTTACCAAGTCCAGCTGTCCCGAGTTCCTATCGTTGTCTACGTTTGTCTTTTGTCTTGTTTGTGTTTTTCATGTGTAGTTCCCTGGCAGATTGTGGCATATGACCGTTGTAGATGTTTCCTGTTATTCCCTTTGTTACATTCTTCAGGTACCCCCGGTAAGCATTGTCTGTTCTACATGTGGTCAAACTCACAATTCAAGTGAAAAGCCTGGCATTACACTATTAAATAGACCTGACTGGTCAGAGGAAATTAAGCCACACCCAACCTGTTCAATAAATTTGAGTAAATGAAGTCCTAGTCGGTATTCTGGATTCAAACATTAACTGTAATGTATCGCAGATCTTGATGTAGTCGTCGTTTCGAAGGAACAGATGGACATCTCGTAATGAGTGCTTCTTTTGGACAGTTGTTGGATTATGGCTTTCCATATTATTTGATTCTAATGCTCCTGGTGAAAGATTACTCCTTGAAACAAATGTAAAGCATAACGAAATTTACTATTTCGTTATATTCATTGTGCAACTTGGATATTTTTGTATTATTAAAACTTATTGACCTTTGAATTCTCAAACAAATACGGTTGATATTAGTACTTGATATAGAAACTGATATCTTATTTCCATTTGCCTATTTGCATTCGCTAAGCATTAATACCTCCCTTCTTTTTTTAATTCATACAACCATTGCAACATTGTCGAAACATTTGATTTTTCTACTCCCTATGATCTCTAACACATGATAGGTTTAAGTCAGCACTCCCGGATTTCGTCAGATTTTTCTGTACGAAAAAAGCGTATCCAGAAATTTATGTTTGATACTTGGGCTTACATTATATTTCGATATGTTCGGTAATGAGTACTTCTTCTCTGACTATTTTGGATAATGGCTTTCCATGTGGTTTAATTTTAAAGCTGCTGATGGGAGGTTAATCCTTGAAACACGTGTACAGCATCACAACATTTACTGTTCATAATGCAACTTGGGTATTTTTGTATTGTTAAACATCACACTGATGCAAACAAAAAATATAAAGACGAGGATGTCATAGTGATGCTTGAATTTTCAATTGATAGCATAATTTTAGAATTCGGAACACATATATTCCAGTAGAGAACAGGGACATCTACGGGGACTAATTCTGTGCCACCTTTAGCAGATTTCTTTCTTTTTCGTAAGAAGCCAGGTCATTCAAGAGCTAGTTCAGAAAAAGACAATAAGCTAGCCAAATTCTTTGATTGCAGTTTCTTTTACAAAGATGATGTTCTCTTTGAACAATCCTCAAAAGTTTGGCCCGTGACAATTTGTTACTACCTCCTTAAATGTTAACCTTCATCCTATATACCCAAATTAATGAGACCAGTGATACACCATCATCAGCATCATACTTTATGTTGATTACTGTTGACGTCTAAAACAAAACTTTATGGTAAGCGTAATGATTTTGACTTCCAATTAGTAAACTTCCCGTATTTTGAGCCGTAATATTCCGAAAACCCCGGCAAATGGCGTCTACATTTCACAACTCATTTGATATTATCGTGCCTATAGTTTGTACAGCTACTTTGTCAACTGAGCAAAATTACTTTCTCACAAACCGATGTCTACTGAAATGCATGAAGACTCTTTACCAAACCCTTCGGGGAGTTTTGAGTTTGATTTTTCTTCCGTAGTGCGACAGTGTTTTACCAGCAGACTAGATCCCTTGAGCTAGCCGGCAGTTTAGATGCGAGCACTCTTTGACCCTTTTTTTCAAAATTACGTTTTGTCATATGCTTTTTCTGTTCCAAGAAAGTAGTCTACCTTTATTGGGTTTTATTCGCATGTCTATGATACTATAGGGAAACGGGATAGAGAAAGGGGAGGTTTGGGTACCCATAAACCGTTTTAATCCTACCACTGGCTTTTGCTATTGCCGGTACCAATTCTGGCTATCCCGATTTATGTTTGTCTCTTTTTTTCATTGTTGTTTTTCTGGTGCAGTTTGCTTGTAAATTGTGGCATGTGATTGTAGTTCCTGGCCATTGTAGGTGTTTGCTGTTGTCCTGTTTTTGTAATTATACACCAAGGTTCAATCACCGTTGCAATTGTCACTACAGAAATTTTACGGTTTTTACCATATTTGGCAGGTTGCAATGTTTCTTTTTCACAAATGGAAATAGATATCCTTGAAAAGATACAGAACTTGTTATCGACATGACAAGCACCAACAATGACAAAACCGGACTTTTCATTGGCAATACGACGGGTGCCACGCTCGGAGCATGTCATGCTTACCCTTCCAGAGTATATGATGATATATCATGTTTTATAGGGGTTCAAATTGTTAGTGCGTAAGTTATGTGGCGTACTTGAGTGTTTCTGCTTTTTGTTTTGTCTTTGTAAATGTAATTAAATGGATAATGGGAAACACCTCCATTGGCTGAAAATTACAATTCCATGCTACAATCTGCCAGGGAAATACACATGAAAAACACAAATAAGACAAAAGACAAACGTCAACAAAGATACAGGTCCTCGGGGACAGTCGATCTTAGTACAGGCACTAGCAAAAGTCAACAGTAGGGTTAAACCGGTTTATTGGACCAGACCTCCACTGTATTTGTCTTAATTTGTGTTTAATATGAATGTCGCGTCTTAATTTGCGTTTACATGTAATAGGAATATCGTGTCTTGTGGATTTCTAAATTTAGATTTCTCCCCTTTCTTATTTTTTTTTTGCTTCGGTATTCGTTTGCCTCTCGTCATGATAGTAATGCTTTAAAAATTTACATACAAGGGGATAACTGATATATCATTGCCTATAACAAATTTACATACAAGGGGATAACTGATATATCATTGCCTTGAACAAATTCACATACAATGGGATAACTGATATATCATTGCCTTGAACAAATTTACATACAAGGGGATAACTGATATATCACTGCCTTGAACAAATGTACATACAAGGGGATAACTGATATATCATTGCCTTGAACAAATTTCCAAAATCATAGCAGGTTTTTTTGTTCTGCGACTGTATAATATATTGAACTGTGAAATTCAATGAATTTAATGTAATAAAATATTATACCTTATTGTGGCTATTGTTGATACCTTAAGGTAGATCGGTAGTCTTCCGCCATTTTGAATTTGTTATTTATACTGTTGGGGTATTATCATTTTTTAAAATATGCAAATATTTTTATTTGTAATATATCAATAAAATATTATATCAGTGAAACAAAATGCAATGGACCTATATTGACTAGATTTTACATGCATTTATCTAATTAGATGAGGTATGGTAATCTGATAATTAAATAGTTTGGAAAGGGATATTTGAAAAGGGGAGATAATCTCATAAAAATATTTTATATGGAAAGCACTATGAAAATTCACATTTTATAAAGTATATGGAAAACAAAGTCGATGACCCCCATCTTTCTATACATTTTTTGAAAGTATGTTTAAAGTGCTAACATATGACTAAAATAGAAAGAAATTTATGGAATAGTTTTAAAGAAAATATCAAAATACCTGTTTACCTATATATATTCATTGGAAATATTTGATTGTTTTGACATCAGTTATTTCAAAAACAAGCACGGTGACCCCCTTTTTTATTTTTTTTTTTATTTCAATGCTGATATAATAAGGAAACTTTCCTGAGAAAATAAAGAAAATCTATGGAAAAAAGTTTTGGAGTACCCATCTACCTTAATTGTTTTACATCACTGAAAACTACATTAAATTCTGAATTAAGCAAAACTCTATATTCCGTAGTTTAGTATGCTTTCTCACCGTTCATTGAAGATCTTATGACGGCTTTGAGTTGTTGTTGCTCCCCCTTGGGTCGTTGTCTCTTCAACACATTCCCCATTTCCCTTCTTTTTTCTATCTCAGCAAAATTTTGACAACACATGAATTTAAATTTGTTTCTTATATAGGTGTGGGAACGAAACGATTTTGCGCAATGCTTTTACTGTAGAAGAGGTAAGTTAGTTTTGTCTAGCCAAAATGTCTTATGTTTTATTAGTTTGGTTCATGCGATGTTTGTGACGAGAACACACATTACTCCGTAATAACATTATTTGTAGTAACAAAGAACACAAATTTTCAATTTGCTCAAGACTTTTTGTTATTTTCTTCCTAATGAATTTAACTTTTAACACATCAGCAATATTTAATTGATTTTAGTCGATTAATAACGACACCGTGAAGTATTTCAGTTCTTCAAACAAAATCGAAGCTTGTACAGTAAAGTGATATTTGGTGTATCAGTCTTGTGGGGGACGATATGACTTGAAGACTATAATTCACATATCAATTCCGACCCAAAGAAATCTCGAATTTTATCGGTATTGTATCACCCAGTGTAATCCTCTTTCTTTATAGAAAAGGCCATTATAAAGATGCCATTAGCTGATTAGTAAAATAAGTCCTTGTTTTTAACACATTTCAAACGAATTATTCCATTGTTAGATTAAAATACGAAATGTATAGATTGGTATAAAGTATATTTCGGCTACTTATGTTTCTTTTCAAGGTTAAAAACAAATGTAATTAATCGTGTGTTAACTATGAAAAATGTTTGGATAAATCAAAGATAACAATACTCCTACCTGTGTTCTATTACAGGACAACACATTATTAGAAACAAGTTCAATGTCTTATACTATTTGAATGAAGCTACTTTTTCCAGACATACTGAAATAACGTCCCTAGTCAACAATTATATCAGATTTGAACCTTTAAACAATATTGTGTTTGTTTGTAAGATACACCATTTAGACTGCATTGTTAAGGAGATATTAATGGACAGTTCTGTCCTTAAAACTGCTAAGTCAGGGATTTGTTCAGCTTTTGTTACTTTCATCCCTACAGAAATTCTATTGCCATCACCATGACATCATTGAAAGATATTACGTGTCTATGCCAAATGAAAACAAAAATTTCCCGTCTTCACGGATTTGATATTACCGGTTTTGGCTGAAGCCTGGATTGACTCAATGATAGTTTGACGACTGTCGCTAGCGGAGCAAGCCATGCTTATCCTTCCAGAGTACCTGACGTCACTCTCGGTTTTTATGGGAGTTCGCACTGTTAGAGCTTTAATTTGTATGTTCTATTGAATATCATATTGTTACGTGTAATGTTTTTCCTCGTTAGAGATGTTCGTGATAACGATTTGTTATGAAAACTAGAGATTACTTAAGCTTTTCGAAATTTTACCTTGGTACTGTTTGGGGGTTAGAGAGAGTAACACGTATCAAGTATTTTCATTGGTTTTGTCTAAGGGTTAGAAAATGATATTGACCAATCAGCTACAAACAGATCTTTCATAACCATATATGCTTTACTGATAGTATGACGGGTGTAGGCTAGTGGAGCAGGACATGCTTACCCTTCTGGAGTACCTGATGTCATCCCCGGTTTTCATGGTAGTTCACGCTATTATTGCCCAAGTTCTGAACGTCGATGTTTTATTTCCGTGCCTAGTGGTTGTCTAATGTCCTTGTTTTGTCTTTGTTTTTGTGCGTTCTTGTTCTTTGCCATGTCTCTAGACTTTGATTCTGTAATGATCACAACCATAATGCCGTTGTTTTGTCCGGCAACCCAGATTATACTCTAACAACAATTACCGGTATTCTATCTATTGACGAGATAAAAATCCACATCTGTGTAAGCATGTTTTTGTTCTAATAACTGTCACCTCCCTATCATTTGTTGATAAGAATTCCTACAAACATAAGGTAGAGGTTTATTGCTTACTCTGCCAGCTGCAGCACTAAACCAAACTCCTTATCACTTTATTACCAGTAGTTACAGAAGAGCTACTACAGAAAGGCCTATTCGACATGGATCAAATGTTGAAACTTGAAAATTCCAAAGTTCTCTTTGACCATCCATCCTCAAAAGTTTCAAACTTTGATTTTGCTTTGTTTTTATTTTCTTCTTGTACACAACTCTTCCACATTATAAATTAAAACAGTACAGTCAAACTTGCCTAGAATAAGCAGCCACTTGATTTTAATGGTCACCTTTTATAATTTCCTTCGCAGTATATTTCATGTTCAATGAACCTGATTTAAAAGACCACTTTTCTTTAGAGGCAATTTGGACTCCTTCCAAAATGGAATCTCTAAAAAAAGTTTCACTGTATTTTTCATAAATGTTTCTGCCCCAAAAAACAGAGAATTCAGGTAATTGGAAAAGATAAATTATACTTTGTTAAGAACAACATTGATCCAAACAAGAAATATACTGAAAATGCAAAAGATGTTGGAAGTTTTAATCGACAACATTTTTGTTGATTTTGAGTTTGCTTTTTTCGACAGACAATAAGAATTGTGCGCCACTTTTAATGTCTCATGGAATTCACACATCATCATCATCATCATCACCATCATCATAATTCTTTTCATTATCATTAATTCAGCTTGTGTTAAGTTTGCATTGTTTTCTTTCTTTTTGTCATACTCAGTTAGATTTTATGAATATTGATATATATATGTCTTAAATTAACATGCTCTATTATTATTGTAACTGTATTGTATTTGGGAGAATACTTTTATAAGTTGGAATAACTTGTGTCTGATCCCCTTTGTATTTTGTGAGCAAAATAAATATGTTTAATTCAAAATTCGGCTCTTGACAACTCTGTTCGGTAATTTTGTTATTACTTTCATTGACAATTTCTTTAATTCGTATGAATCAAGGCTTATACAGAGCAAAACCAATTAACCATGTCTTTTAATTTCAGCTCCAGATATATAGAAGATGTACTTTTTCTTCATAATTCAAGATTTAAAAATATTTCCATCGGATCTACCCAAATGAGCTGGAAATTAAAAAGACAACTGAAACACCAAATTCTATTTCATTCCTAGATTTTTTGTTGTACATTGATGAACATGGACCTCTGAAATCCACGCTATGCGACAAACGTGATGATATAACAATTCCAAAATGTGAATTTTGCATTTCTTAATGACAGTAAACCCAACCCCACATAGTACGGAGTATATGTTTAAAAGTTGATTCGTAACTGTTTAGCTTAAAGTGTAAACAGTGACTTTTGTAAAGAGCAAATTCCATGGCCGTCTACATCATAGACAGATATGAAGTGTCAGTTATACATATGAGAACGGACATAATCAGCTACTTTTCACATCTTACCAAGATTTCGCTTTATCGTAGATAGTGACCGGAGCACCTGATGCATAATGGCCTAATGTCACTTGTGTTGTTTATAGTGACTTCAAGATGAAGAACAACAATGAAAGCGTGGTTTCATTTGCTTAATCTCACCACGTATTTATAGGGATATTGTCCCATGTACATTAACTCCATATCCCTTAATTTGTTCACAATGTGAGAGTTTTGGCGTTGTATTTGTGATGTTTGTGTGTCGGGTCTTTCGTCTGTTGTCTTCCGGTTTTCTCTTTTTTTTAAGGTGTCTCTTGACTTGATTTGTGAAAACAACTGTACTTTGCATTGGTATTATGTTCTATAGTTTAATCAAGTGCAATTTCCCAAATTTTGAATATTCTGGATATCAAAATCTGCATTAGGTAAAATCTTTAAGCTTTTATCTTTAATTTCTACGGCACAATAATATTAAATAACACCATATACATTGACCTCTATGTATGACAAAACAAGTATCCACATGTAGTTTTTTTTTAATTTTGAAAACACAAAACACAAAACCAAACCGCAAAGAATAAAATCAATGTGCATGGAAATTACTCTTATATGAAAATACTACTGTTAAGAGGGGAAGGGGAAAAATTACACCAAAACGTTTTGGCCACTGGTAAATATCAAACGAACAAAAAGATTGGCAATATATTTTTTAAAGGTTTTCCCCAAAAAATCATTTGCCTAGCAATGTCAATTTATTATATTGATATAACTATCCATGCAATATAGTATACTGCATACAATCACTAAAGTGAAATTAAAACGATCTACTTTCTTAATCGACAGTGCGTTATGTATGGTATTTGAATATTATTTTGGTGTTGATAGTACGAGCAATTCTCAATATGGATTACAATGGGGTACTGAAGTGCTTGGGAGGATTTGGAAGATATCAGAGGATTGTATTGTTTCTGTTATTGGTTCCAGTAATGTTTGACAGCATAACAAGTATGATGTTGGTATTCATTCTGGGAAATCATCATCACAGGTATGTGTCATTCTTTTTTTAAATAATGATCATAATAATATAAATGATTGAAATAATAATAATAATAATAATAATAATAATAATGTATATGTTACAGGGAATCAGTGTAATTATGGATTACGTGTAATCTCTGACAAATTCAGGGATTTCACGTAATCCCTGGCCGATTTAGGGAATACATGAAATCCCTAAAAATCATAGGGATTACATGTAATCCCTGATTTTTTTCAACATTTTTACGCGTTTTCCCTGACAGTCAATAATCGTTGTTGTTATGCATTAAGTTAAATTGGGGGTCATTTTCTGATTAAAATTGTCATATTCAACACAATTAAAGAAAATTTAAATGATTTGTTAATATTCTTCAACCCAGACTCAAGAAAATATATATGCATTTTACATACATGGGACCACCTAAAGACTATTGTGGCTAAGTTTGATTGTATTGGCCGAGTAGTTTCAGAGATGACGTTTGGATGTTTTTCCCAGTAGGATTCAATGGTGGCTATCTCAGATATAACACATACCAGAAAAAAAACACCTTTTCTGCAGGGCACCACCAAAGTACTATTGTGGCCAAGTTGTGTTTCAACTGGCGCATTAGCCTTAGAAGGAAAACTCGCCCAGACAGGCTACAGAATGAATCCTTCTTATTGATTTTATGATACTGAAAATTTCCAGTGTACTTTTATTTTAAATCTGAAAACTATCCATTTTTACAATTATTTAATCTCTTAAAATTAAATGTTTTTTTTTTCTTATTTTATGAAATCAAAAGCATAAACTATGAGACCTGCACAAATTAATTCAATGAACTTCATATTTTGTTTTCAATAAAATCATATGAGAATGAAATTTTTCTGAATACATTTTTATTAATCTGAACCACTTCGAAAGAGATATATCTGGTTTTCTTGTAATGTAACAAATTATGCTTAATATGATTTGGTCATTCTTTGTTTTTGAGAGATATAATTTTTTGTTGTCCTTTTGGATTTTAAAGAGTTCTGCTGTAAAAGTTCCATAATGATATCATAAACTTTTATCCCCTTTTAGCCTAAGAATTGGTGGTTTTCAAAACTTTTTAGGAGATCTATCTCAAACTAGACTCACTGCCAAAATTGATTGGAATTCAACGAATTATATTAAAAAGTAGTTAGAAAAAGGACAACTATACTATTTAATTTATGTTAATTTCAGATTAAATTATTTAAAGATATGTGAAGATGAATTGTCCTTATTATTACATAACTATCAAATTTGGTGAATATTGCATGCATAAACGCTTATTTCTTTAATAAACAAACCATGAAAACCATTTGGAATGTTATTTTATTTGGAGTATTGGGGGTCAGGGAAAACGTGTAAATATTCCAAGAAAAATCAGGGATTACATGTAATCACTGGTAAAATTTAGGGATTACATGTAATCCCCAAGCAGTTTAGTGATTACATGTATTCCCTGATTTTTCAGGGGTTACATGTAATACCTGATTTCACAGATTCCTTGTAACATATACTTACAAATATTTATATAAAGAATAAATAATAAAACAGACAGTTTTTATATTTAATGATTCAATATATCAAAATTATTTAAAGGTAAAGGTAACGTCCTTGGCAAATCATTTGACCCTCTTAATTTGTTCTATATACGTCCATATTAATTGAAATATTCTTGAATTTGTTATAATATCAGAATCCTCATTTCAAAATAACGTGTTTTTTTATGCCAAGACTGATATTTGTATCATTCAGTCATTTCAAGAAAATATGCATGCAAGAAAAATGTGTATCGTATCTTCGTTTGAAGAACCACAGACCCATCCTTGGCTGTTAACAACATGATTTTTAGCCGAATCCGCATTCTTCATCTAACTTGCAATACATTTAATTTTCTGTTTCTTTCATTATGATGATTTTGAGAATTACAATAAATTTGTTTTATTTCATTTTTAATCATAAAGAATGAACTGGAATAAAGAGACAAAAAATATCATAATCTGGTTGTTAACGGAACTTTAACCTATTTCTAACAGTGATTAAAAGTTTCTTATGTGTGTTGACCAAATACTCTCATGCGAGAACGTTACATCTATATGTGTATGATATACCAAAATTTCATTTTTTAATTCATATTTATATTTGGATTAGTTGGCATTTGCATTAATAGGGTTTCTTTTAAAAAAATCGGAAAAAAAATCGAAAAAAAATTTCTAAAAAATTTCTAGAAAAATGTTCTACTCCATTTCACATTAAAGTTTGTTAGTCATTTATTTGTCCATTGATCTAGATAATTATCATTATTTTTTCTTTTCAAATTGTCAGATATTTCGCTCTTTATAAAGACTATTGGTCCTCTTTTACTGACATAAATAACAGAATCCCTGTGACGCCACAATACCATACTATTAGTAGGCCTAAAGAAATTGGTGTAACACTCTTTCAAAGGTTTTGATACATTACAAAGTAGAAGGAAGAAAGTAGCATACTTACATTTGAATCGCAAATTAATCCATTTAACAGGTACACCCATGAAAAATTAGATTGACATGTCAACAATAACTTTTTCTTTTTTCTTCTATTCTTTTCATTTTCGTCCTATATAGTTATAATATGAATATTGTTATATTGATAATTCTTTTTGGGAATTTTGGCATTTTTCCCATTGAAAGATTATGTCTTATATTAACATGCTCTTATACTTTATACGGGATTTTATATCATTTGGAATGATATTTGACTGATCCCTTTTTTTCATTTTTTGGCAAAATGAATTTGTTGAAATCAAAATGAACTCCTAAGGAATGAGACTGGATTGTAGACAGGAAAATCGTTTCTTGCTAAGGCTGCTTTGTATCCATCACCAGTAATGTGAGAAATATAATGTCAAAAGTCAATATTAGACAGAACAACCAATTCTGATAGTTAAGATAAATAACATAATACAGAAGTTACTGTTAATTCTTTCTCTGCATAAGCGCATTTCGACAACTTGTGTCTCATCAGTGTAGATCAAACCAAAACATTTGGAAGTCCATTTACCGAAAACGTGTAAAAGCTGACAGAAAACAAACGATTCAGTGCGACATCTAGTCAAATGTAAAAACTTCAGATACAATGTGGAACAACGGCAGTACCTAATAAACAAGTGATTTGGTTTCAAAAATCAAAATTTCAGGGATATGACAAAAATACGAATACAGAAAAACAAAAACACGAGACAGCCACAAAGCATGGAAGAGAACACATTCAGAAGTAAGGTCCTTATAGTATGAACTCTCATAAAAATCAAGATGGACATCAGGTGCTCCGGAAGGGTAAGCATGTTTTTCCCCGCTAACGACATCCGTCACACGATCACTGGGGCATATATTGTTTTTGAAGGTATGTTTAGTGGCTGATTGATTGTCTTTTTTAACCCTTAGAAAAAAAACAATTAAAACCCATGGTATGCGTTACTATTCTAACCTTCAATTAGTACCAAGGTAAATCTCTTGAGTATTTCATTATTAACAAAGACAAATCAGAAGCACAAACATCACTTGCGAGAAAAAAAAATATTACAGTATGATTTAAAAGACAACACTAAAAACTAAAGCACGAACAGTTTTAACTCCCATACAGAGTGACATTAGGTGCTCCGGGCTCAATCAAGAAGGTCACTGTATCGACCACAGGCCTTCGTTTTGAGTGCTTTGAGTAACGAATGAGTTGGAAAATGTAAACTTCGTATGCTGGCGCCGTTGGAATATTGCTTCAAAGAAAGGGGATGTTGACCATTGGAAAAGTTAAGTCATCGCACATTTCATACAGCCTAGTCTTAAGTCTTCTTCTGTTGTCAATTTCAAGATGAAGGTAAAAAAATGAAGACAATTTAGAAGTGTCTGTGTAATCCTTGATTTTTGAGCGCTTTTGGATAGGTAATATGAAGAAAATCACCAAAAGCGAGGGTTGTTTAGTGACAAAATATCATCTATTTAGCGGAAGCTAGAATTAAAGGATCGAACTAATGTTTTTATACCCCGCCACACGTAGTGGCGTGGTATTATGTGATACCCTCAGTCGTGTGTCCGTCCGTCCGTCTGTCCGTCCGTCCGTCCGTCCCCCGAAGGTTTTCGACTGATAACTTTTGAACGGAATAACATACAGTCTTCAAACTTGGTATGTAGCTTGTTCCCCACAAAACTCAGGTCGAGTTCGAATATGGGTTCAGAGGTTCAAGGGGTTCTGGAGTTATGCCCCTTGATACTTCGAAATTTTGTGAAACGTGGCGGGGTATCATGTAATCCACCATTACTTTTTTTTTTACCGTGAATAAGCCCTTTAAAGAATTCAGCCTCGTAAGAGTGGAGAAATAGGTCATCTGAAAGGGGTGCACAATTCATGCCTATTGGAATTCCGATAGTTTGAGAAACGAGTCTTCCAAACTGGAACAATATTTTGTTGCGATCAAAACTCTAGACTAACAAAAAATTTGACCACTTTTTTACAGACAGGTATACTGGACATTTTGTAGAAGAACTATTTCACAGTCTTGTTCTGAGACAAAAATGGACGTCTGGTTTGCCCATTTTGTCACAATTTAAATATCTTACAGTAATAAGACATTATATGAAACAATTACTCGAACCAGAACAAAACAGCCAATAATTTTTAACTAGAGGTACTGTGGTCCACTGGGCCACAAATGAATACCCCCG
>MJUU01036714.1:0-15742 GCA_002080025.1 Modiolus philippinarum | reverse complement strand
AATTTCATAGACTTGTTTAAATATATAAACTGTAGAATGAAATTTGGCAGAATTTATTTTGGCGCTTTAAGCTGGACCGCTAAAATATGCCAAAATTACCACCCCGCAAAAATAACCCGCTATACGGTATTCAATAATTTTTATACCTTTGAGACTTTACTGTCATCCACTGTATAGTTTGTTTGCTCTTCCTCTAATCCTTTATCTGTATTTAGATCCAACATCACAGACAAACCATCCAACAATAACCTAATAAATATAAACTAACATCACAGACAAACAATAATCTATAACAAAATACCAAAGTTACTGTGAATTTAATTTATGCCACACACATTTTGACAACTTGTGTCTTTTCAGTGCAGATAAAATCAAAACAAAAACATGAGGTATGTTGCACGCATTGTGGTGCTAGGTATAGCGGGTACCCCCACTCATATTATCTTAAAATTGGAAAAATGGCTAAGTTCTGCACAATAGGAAGTTAATATCATAAGAAAAGTGTGATGAAAATTTTCACCATGTTCAACAAGATGGGAGCAGTCAGAAACGACAGCTAATCCCTTTGCCTGCGGCAATTAAATTCCCAAATTCAGTTAAAATTTCAAAATATTCTCAACAGGACCATTCCTCTCCAGTCCAAGACACATCCACTGACCAAAGATGATTAATGTGCCACATATAGTTTCTCAGATATAAACCTTAATGCAAACTTTAACCTAAGTCAGTGAAGCGTAAAATGTAGGTCAGAGTGACCTAATTATCATTTGAAGCAGCATCACTCTCCAAGACACATCCACTGACAAAAGATGATTGATGTATCACATGTAGTTTCTCAGATATGAACCTTAACGCAAACTTTAACCTGAGTCATTGAAGCGTAAAATGTAAGTGAGAGTGACCCAATTATCATCTGAAGCAGCACCAACCTCCTAGACACATCAACTGACCAAAGTAATTAATGTACCACATGTAGTTTCTCAGATATGAACTTTAACACAAACTTTAACCTGAGTCATTGAAGCATAAAATGTAGGTCAGAGTGACCCAATTATCATTTGAAGCAGCATCACTCTCCAAGACGCATCCAATAACCACAGATGATTGATATACCACATGCTGTTTCTCAGATATGAACTTTAACACAAACTTTAACCCGGGTCATTGAAGCATAAAATGTAGGTCAGAGTGACCGAATTATCATCTGCAGCAACATCACTCTCCAAGATGCATCAAGATGCATCCACTGACCAAAGATGATTGATGTACCACATGTAGTTTCTCAGATATGAACCTTAACACAAACTTTAACCTGGGTCAATGAAGCGTAAAATGTAGGTCAGAGTGACCCACTTATCATCTGAAGCAGCATCATTCTTCAAGACGCATCCACTGACCAAAGATGATTGATGTGCTACATATAGTTTCTCAGATATGAACCTTCACGCAAACTTTACCCTAAGGTGGGACAAAAGACAGGACACTCGGACAGATGAAGCAAGATGCTATATCCCCTTCCCAACTCCGTTGGGCGAGGGGATGACAAAATGGGAGCAGTCAAAAAGACAGCTAATCCCCTCGCCTGTAGCAATTAAATTTCCAAATTCAGTTCAAATCTCAAAATATTTTCAAAAGCAGCATCCCTCTCCATTTAGTTTCTCAGATATGAACCTTAACACAAACTTTAACCTGAGTCATTGAAGCATAAAATGTAGGTCAGATAGACCCAATTATCATCTGAAGCAGCATCGTTCTCAAAGATGCATCCACTGACCAAAGATGATTGATGTGCCACATGTAGTTTCTCAGATATTAACCTCAACACAAACTTTAACCTGAGTCATTGAAGCGTAGAATGTAGGTCAGAGTGACCCATTAATCATCTGAAGCAGCATAACTCTCCAAGATGCATCCACTGACCAAAAATGATTATTGTGCTAGATATGAACCTTAATGCAAACTTTAACCTGAGTCATTGAAGCATAAAATGTTGGTCAGAGTGACCAAATTATCATCTGAGGCAGCATCATTCTCCAAGACGCATCCACTGACCAAAGATGATTGTAGTACCACATGTAGTTTCTCAGATATGAACCTTAACGCAAACTTGAACCTGAGTCATTGAAGCATGAAATGAAGGTCAGAGTGACCCAATTATAATCTCAAGTAGCATCACTCTCCAAGACACATCCACTGACCAAAGATAATTGATGTGCTACATGTAGTTTCTCAGATATGAACCTTAATGCAAACTTTAACCAGAGTCATTGAAGCGTAAAATGTAGGTCAGAGTGACCCAATTATCATCTGAAGCAGCATCACTCTCCAAGATGCATTCGCTGACAAAAGATGTTTGATGGGCCACACGTAGTTTCTCAGATATGAACTTTAACCCAAACGTTAACCTGAGGTTGGACGAAATTACGGACACTCAGATGGTGAGATGCTTTAACTCCTGCCCAACCCTTAGTGGCTAGTGGATAATTAAGGGAAAAATGGCTAAGTCCCACCAAAAAAGAAGTTGACATTGCAGGGTGACAAAAATTGCTTGGGATGCATTCCCCGCATATATAAAGTCAAATACCAAATTTGGAATAAATAGGCTCAGCAGTAGCTGAGAAAAGGGCAACGGATGGACAGACAAGCAGACTTGCCTACCCCTCTTGGTCAAAAATAGTAAGTTACTTTATCAAAAATCGTAATTTGAGATCGAAAATAGTAAGGCACTTTTTAATGCAAACTAGAGGATGACATGCCCCCGCGCAAGGTTGAAGCAAATTGGGATTTTCTAGTAATATTTGTGTCTGTATATGATGCCCCCGCTAAACACATGTTATTCTAGGTTGCACAGATTAACTACCAGTATGTACCCTCTATTACTAAATCACCAAAAAATTTTAACTTAAGCAATGTATATTTTTGAAAAAAAAAATGAACCGAAATCAAAATACATACCACATGCACATCTTCAATATAGGTACAAATGAACTGCAAAATTAAAGCTTCCTAGCCTCAAAACTCTAGGAGCAATTGTTCGGACAATCTGTGTACCCTCTATTCCAAAAATCACTAAAAAATGACTAAGTTCAACAATGTATATTTTTGACAAAAATTAACCAAAATGAAAATCCTTACCACATGCACATCTTCAATATAGGTACAAATGATCTGCAAAATAAATACTTCCTACCATCAAAACTGTAGGAGGAGTTGCATGGACAAACTATGTACCCTCTATTACAAAATCACCCCAAAAATGACGTTCAACAATGTATATTTTTGACAAAAATTCACCAAAATCAAAATCCTTACCACATGCACATCTTCAATATAAGTACAAAAAATCTGCAAAATAAAAACTTCCTAGCATCAAAACTGTAGGAGAAGTTGCACGGACGAACTATGTACCCTCTTTCACAAAATCACTAAAAAATGACTAAGTTCAACAATGTATATCTTTGACAAAAATTAACCAAAATGAAAATCCTTACCACATGCACATCTTCAATATAGGTACAAATGATCTGCAAAATAAAAACTTCCTAGCATTAAAACTGTAGGAGGAGTTGCGCAGACAAACTATGTACCCTCTATGAAAAATCACCAAAAATTACTAAGTTCAACAATGTATATTCGTCTTGATAAGTTGGACTTTTTTCTAGTTTGATTTTTACTGTGAGTCTTTTTGTGTATTTATTTTTAGCCATTCACCACACATAGGGGGAGGGTTTGGATCCAAGAAAAAGAGTTTAACCCCACCGCAATTTTTGCGCCTGTCCCAAGTCAGGAATATGTTGGTCATTGGCTTGTCCTTGTCTTCTTATAAAATTTTAGTTTCTTGATATTTGGGTTATTGGATGTGGTTAGTTTCCATGATTTATTCACTTTTTTACCTTTTTCGGGCAATTTAGGGCTTACTATGCATGTGATAAGGTCAGGATGCCAATGCAGGAGATTTCCCTCCAAAAACCAGGAGATTGAGGGGTCAATGAGGGAGATTTTTTTCAGGTCGGTTTAAGCGGACCATTTTTACTCTTCGATGGTTCTTAATTTGTTATATGAGTACATAAAATGAAACAGATCAATCATTAAACATATTTTTATGATTCACCAGACTAATTAGTGAACTGCTTATCATTAATAATTACAGAACTCAATGGAGGGAAGACATTTAGCCTCAACCCTTCTCCTTTCCCTTTGATATTGTATTTGACAACTCAGTGAACCTAGGTTTGGCATAGAATCCATCCCGTGTCAAATCCATTTTGTGTCAAATTAATTCATAAGTTTTACTTAATATTTATAAAAGTTTCTAATATATTATTTCATTGAGTATAGTAATATATTTAAATTTGCAAATATTTAAACAATGTATAGTAAAATTCAATAAAAATTCTTAAAAGTGGTGTAACTTTTTATTTCTGGAGAATTGATTGATGATTTTAATTAAAGGTAACACCCTTAAGGTCTTTTTGGTCTATGTAATACACACTAGAAGGGGAAATAACTCTGGACATCGATTGTGTAATTCAACCATTCGAAGTTTTGACCTGGCTTGTCCGTTTTACGTCTTGAAATTGTGCATATCATGCCTTATAACATTAAACCAACAGTTCATTGTCTAATATATGTGTATTACATGTCCTAAATTCCTTAACTGGGCTTTCACATGCCACTTTTACTTATGTAAACATGGTGACTCGTAAAACAATTTGACGATAATTAAATCATGATTATTCAAAACAACAAAATATCATTAATTACCTTTAAATTCAATGAGAAATCAACCAAGTGCAACTGATTGACAGGCATTATAGAGTACATAACAGTTTACTTTTCACATTATTTTTAACAAACCAAAACCGGAGTTTTACAGCCAAATCCGTGAGGACAAATTTCAGGGCTTAAAAACGGGAGACTCTCGCAGGATCCGGGAGCTATCAAATGTATGCTATATGGTGTGAGGTTCCTCACTGTGTTGAAGACCATATGGTGACCCCTAGATGTTTTGTTTTGGGTCGTTTTAACCTGGATATGGGATGTTGTCTCCTTGACATTTACCCCATTTCCTTTCTTTTTCATATTTTTGACAAAATAGCACCAAAATGAAAATTCTTATCACATGCACATCTACAATATATGTATAAATGAAATGCAAAATAAAAACTTTCTAGCATAAAAACTGTAGGAGGAGTTGCGCGGACAAACCATGTACCCCCCTCGGACGGACGGATGGACGGAAGACGGACGGACGAGGGTAAAACAATATGCCCCCCGACTTATCGTCGCGGGGGCATAATTAACCCATAGTCAAATATTTATGTTCCAATTCTTCTAGTATCTGCACATCATCGGTAACCCACTGCCTATTAAGTTACATTCCTCAGGAACGTTGTGTAATTGGCCGTGGGTTACTGACAATGGTATCTGCACTAATAAAGAACTTTTTTACAAATGGAATTAGTTTTTACTGCAATTCCTTAAGATATTTAAGGAAATTTTTTTTTCCTTCAAAATAATCTTTTTGTTTAAAAAAAAAGCAAGAGTTGTCGCATATGGCAGCCAAATATACCCCCGCTCATTGAACCCTGGATCGATATGGTAAGTGCAAATTTAAGTTGGTGTAGACACAATACAGGTGTGGACACAGTACAAGTGTGGAAACAATACAAGTAGGGACACAATGATATCATCTTCAAGAAAGAACTTTCACAAGGATTCCAATGAAAATACTCTTGTCTAAATCAGACAAATATGAAATTCACCTTTTTTTAGCCTATTTGACATTTTACACAAAAATCATCAGCATTAGAGAAATTTCATTACACCACTTTGAAAACAACCTAAAGTGTGTCTCTCCAACAGTTTGACTTCACAATATCTATGCTTAAAATTTTTCTTGGAACAAATAAAAAAGATAATTGCAGGAGAAATCAACAAAAGTAAAAGTCGAATTATCTCCCCTTCCTGATTTCAAATAATAATCATATTCCTTCATGCACATCTACATATAGTGTTCTTCCTTTGTGCAAAGTTTCATCAAAATCTTTCAAGTGGTTTAAGAGGAGTTGCGCTTACGAGGTAATCCATACATAGGGAATCAATGAAAAGTCAGTCAAATTATCTCCCCTTCCTGGTTTCCAACAATAATTATATTCCTTCATGCACATCTCCATATAGTGTCCTTCCTTTGTGTAAAGTTTCATCAAAATCCTTCAAGTGGTTTAAGAGGATTTGCGCTTACGATGTAACTCATACATAGGGAATCAACAAAAAGTCAAAGTCGAATTATCTCCCCTTCCTGGTTTCGGACAATAACTATATTTCTTCATGCATATCTCCATATGGTATCCTTACTTTTTGAAAAGTTTCATCAAAATCCTTCAAGTGGTTTAAGAGGAGTTGCGCTCACGAGAAGTGTGGACAGACGGATGGACAGACAGACAGACAGGGTGATTCCTCTATACCCCTCCCCCCAAACTTTGTTTGCAGGGGGGTATAAATATACCTTACCTTGGTAAGTGGTCACTTTCCAGTTTCCAAGTGTATTTTGTGTAATAAATTTATCTAGGAAATACATATACACCTTAATGGTGATTTCAATCCCCCAATAAGACACATAGTAATCTTTCAATTAAACATTTCACTAAGAGAAATATCATTCAAATTAGTATTTGAGAAACAATCCTCTGTAATTTCCAAACAACATAGGTAATCAACGATTACAAAGTTCGCCTCGCTATGGCATGTTGTCGCAGCAACCAAATTTTGCCTGGAAGCTGACATAATATCAAAATTGCATGCATATGCGATATTACCTGTACCAACAATGTACAGTTACTGAGCTATGAACTCGGATGTATACATTAAGGTAAGTCATTCATGCGTAAAATGTAGGTTTAAGTGACCTAATTTTGTCTGAATGCTAAGTTACCATCACAGATGCATGCACATGCACATGCAGGATGATCCTACCATGTACAGTACATGAGATCTGATCCCTGACATGAACTTGAATGTAAGTCACTCAAGTGGAAAATAGAGGTCAAAGTGACCCAATTTTGCCTGGATGCTGACCTACCATCAGAGATGCATGCATGTGCGAGGTTAGATGATCATACCATGCACAGTGACTGAGATATCAACTCTGACATAAACTTGAATGCAAGTCACTCAAGCAGAAAATGTAGGTCAAAGTCACTTAATTTTGCCTGGATGCTGACCTACCATCACAGATGCATGCATGGGCAAGGTTAGATGATCCTACCATGTACAGTGACCGAGATCTGAACTTGGACATAAACTTGAATGTAAGTCATTCAAGCGGTAAATGTAGGTCAAAGTGACCTAATTTTGCCTGGATGCTGACCTACCATCTGAGATGCATGCATGTGCAAGGTTAGATGAACCTACCATGTACAGTGACGGAGATCTGAACTCTGACATAAACTTGAATGTGAGTCACTCAAGCAGAAAATGTAGGTCAAAATGACCTAATTTTGCCTGGATGCTGACCTACCATCAGAGATGCATGCATGTGCAAGGTTAGATGATCCTACCATGTATAGTGACCAAGATCTGAACTTGGACATAAACTTGAATGTAAGTCACTCAAGCGGAAAATGTAGGTCAAAGTGACCTAATTTTGCCTGGATGCTGACCTACCATCAGAGATGCATGTATGTGCAAGTTTAGATGATCCTACCATGGACAGTGACCGGGATCTGAACTTGGACCTAAACTTGAATGTAAGCCAGTCAAGCGGAAAATGTAAGTCAAAGTGACCTAATTTCGCCTGGATGCTGACTTACCATAAGAGATGCATGCATGTGCAAAGTTAGATGATCCTACCATGTACAGTGACCGAGATCTGAAATCTGACGTAAACTTGAATGTAAGTCAGTCAAGCGGAAAATGTAGGTCAAAGTGACCTAATTTTAGCTGGATGCTAACCTACCATCAGAGATGCATGCACATGCACAGTTAGATGATCATACTATGTATACTTACTGAGATATGAACTTGGATGTAAATTTAAATGCAAGCCACTCAAGTGGAAAATATAGGACAGAGAGACCTAATTTTCTTTGAGGCTGTGAGATAGCCAAGATACACCTGCATGCAAAGTTGATGACCCTAGCCTGTATAGTTACCAAAATTTATACCCAAATGCGGATGCGGACAAAGACATGGACGTGGACACGGAAGCCAGGGGTGCTCCAATAGTCCCCTCAACTTCGTTGAGACGAACTAAAAACTTGCGGACCTGAAATACACCTTTTTCGTAAGGGACCACCGGCCAAGTTTGGTTCCAATTGACCCAATAGTTTCAGAGGAGAAGATCTTTGAATGTGTTTTCCCATAGGGTCCAATGCTAAAACTTTGTTTCCCACTGGTGGCCATCTTGGATATAGCACGAACCTGAGAAACAAATTTTTTTTGTAAGGGACCACCCAAGGACTATTGTGGCCAAATATTGTGCCAACTGGGTCTGTAGTTTCAGAGAAGATCTTGGAACTTGTTTTCCAATAGGGGCCAATGTTAAAACCATGTTTCCCATTGTTGGCAGCCATCTTGGATATCGCACGGACCTGAAAAACACCTTTTTTGGTAAGGGACCACCAAAGGACTATTGTTGCCAAGTTTGGTTCCAATTGGCCCAGTAGTTTCAGACGAGAAGATCTTTGAATGAAAAGTTGAAGACGGATGCAAAGTGATTTCAGACGAGAAGATCTTTGAATGAAAAGTTGACGACGGATGCAAAGTGATGGCAAATGCTCACCCTGGCATTAGCCAGGTGAGCTAAAATGTATGGAAAACTGATGAAGAACTGAAGAACAGCAAATATAACAGTATATACCCTGCAGAATTTTTCCCATGATCTTTATCTGAGGTGTCCACTTGTTGTGATAGAACATCTGTGAGACTGGAATATACATCCAAAGCAGTGTCCTACAATAGAAAGAATACATGCTTAAACAGGGTTGATACACATTCTACAAACAAAATAAAGTACTTTTCAAGGACTCTCAAGGCATTAGTGAATTAGTTTTTCTATGTTGAGGGCTAACTAGACACTTTTTGGGATGATCTTGTCTTTTTAGACTCTCTGGTTAAAATGTTTCATGTTTTATTTCTTTGTACATCCTTCCAAGCCTTCAAAAAACAAACTTGAATTTTACTTAATTCATCTTCTTTGTTAGCCATCAATCAGCTGTTTTAACCACATGATCAAAGAAAGCCCCATCTTGTTTGCCTTATCATTGGCAAACTTGCTCGTCTCAATGCGACAACCAAATTAGTGTAAAGGAAATATCTTGTGTGAATTTCTATCAAGACTCATGCTTCATTCAAATTTTCATTTCACAAAGTTCTACATCATTCAATATTACACAAGATCAAAACTATTTCAATTAATAAATTGAGAGGATCCCATACAGCTTTGAATTAATGAATGAATGTATACAGTAGTCTAAACAATGGAAATAAAGGGCTATGCCGAGCGCAGCATGATACAACCGCAGCATGTCGACCACTGAAATTTGAACAAGTGTAATTCAAAGTGAGTGTGGACATACAAAAGAGCTTGACACAATAATTGCAAGGACACAATAAGGGGATTGACCCAGTAATACGCTGGACACAAACTAGGGAAAATGAAAATTAGCCCTTATGACTCCTTATGGTTCCTCTTTGACCCCTTATAAAAACGGTAGAGCTACACCAAATCCATTGATATACCACTGAAAGCTTATATCAAGTGGAATCCTAAGAAAAAAATCCCCATCGAAATCCGACGAAAAATAACAATTTCACGTAATCTGCAAGTTCACAGTTTTGGCCCCTTCGACGCCTTATAGCTTGAAAATGGTAAGAGCTACGACAAATCAGTTGACATACTACTGAGAGCTTCTATCAAGATGAATCTAAAGAAAAAAAATCCCATCAAAATCCGATGAAAAATAAAAATGTTAGGTAATCTGCAAATTAGCAATTTGGCCCCGTTTGGCCCCTCAAAGCTAGGTAAGCAAATTAGTTACCAAAAATCTAATAGCAGAGTGCTGTGTTAATTTTTCATAAGCAATCCACTGAAAAAATCTGCATCAAAATCAGACAAAAAAAAAAACAACAACAACAAAAAAACTAGAGGCTCAGAGACTAAGCCTATATCGCTCACCTGACAAAATGCTTCTATGCCATGCATGACCAAAAAAGATGTATTTTACCAATGAGATCTAATGTTAAGCTATGTTCTCCATTGGCATTTGTGTTTTTTGTCTGATCCTATTGAAATGAGTAATCTTTGCAAAGGACCTTCAATACATCATTCCAATACAGTTAAGTTAAATTTGCTTGAATAGTTTCAGAGAAGATAATGAAAAGTATGTTTTTCACATACCACGCTACAATGTTCAACTATCTTCCGCACTAGAGGCCATGTTTTTTGTCGGTTCAAAATAAAATGAGCAAATTTTGTAAAGAACCTTCCATACATCATTCCTGTAAAGTTTGGTTGAACTTGCTTCAGCCTTTTCAGAGCAGAAGATGAAAATGTGATTTTTCCCATAGGGTCCAATGTTAAACCTAAGTTCCACGCTGGTGGCCATGTTTTTAATCGGATCGGAACAAAATGAGCATTCTTTGTAAAGGACCTTCCATACATATTCCTGTAAAGTTTGGTTGAATTTGCTTCAGTGGTTTCAGAGGAGTAGATGAAAATGTGATTTTCCCATAGGGTCCTATGTTAAACCATGTTCAGTGCTGGCCGCCATGTTTTTCATCGGATTTGAACGAAATGAGCAATCTTTGTTAAGGACCTTTAGTACATCATTCCTGTAAAGTTTAGTCCAATTTGCTTCAGTGTTTTCAGAGCAGAAGATGAAAATGTGATTTTTCCCTTAGGGTCCAATGTTAAACCTAAGTTCCACGCTGGTGACCATGTTTGTTATCGGATCGGAACAAAATGAGCAATCTTTGTAAAGGATCTTCCATACATCATTCCTGTAAAGTGTGGTTGAATTTGCTTTAGTGGTTTCAGAGGAGTAGATGAAAATGTGATTTTCCCATAGGGTCCTATGTTAAACCATGATCCGTGCTGGCGGCCATGTTTTTCGTCAGATCGGAACGAAATGAGGCATCTTTGTTAAGGACCTTAATTACATCATTCCTGTAAAGTTTGGTTCAATTTGCTTCAGCCTTTTCAGAGCAGAAGATGAAAATGTGATTTTTCCCATAGGGTCCAATGTTAAACCTAAGTTCCCTGCTGGCGGCCATGTTTTTTATCGGATCGGAACGAAATGAGCAATCTTTGTAAAGGACCTTCCATACACCATTACTGTTAAGTTTGGTTGAATTTGCTTCAGTGGTGTCAGAGGAGAAAATGATTATGTGAAAAGTTTAACGGACGGATGGACGGACGACGGACGCCAAGTGATGGCAATAGCTCACACTGACCCTTCGGGTCAGGTGAGCTAAAAATTGGATTCGCCCCTTTTGGGCCCATTTATCTCGGGAACGGTACATGCTACTTGAAATCCGTTCCACACCACTGATTGGAAATTTCCTCACGAGCACACTGAAAGAAACCCCATCAAAATCCAATTAATAATAAAGATTCTACAGACAAATATATGAAAGCACCCAATTTAACCCTTTTTGGTCCCTTTTTTAAAAACCGGTGGGGTCACAATGACCAAAACTACTGCAAGCCTTCCTTTTGTACCAAAGAACATTATGTTAAAATTTCATAAGGATTGATCAACTGGAACAAAAGTTATTGACCAAAAACAAAAGTGTCTACAGACAACGACGACAGCACAATACCAATATACCACCGCAAAAAATTCGACAGCACCATACCAATATACGACCGCAAAAATGTTTGCGGTCGTATAAAAACACTGTGTTTTTTGCTTTACCTTCAAACACATATTCAACTAAAAGTGCATGTTATACAACTATTTATTAATTTTCCATACTTTTAACCCAAACATGAACATGTTGTCTTGCCTTATCTGTACCTATGTTCCACAAGATCTAGTCCTGAGAATTATGAAATTTCAAGATGGCATAGACCTGTATCTTGGTACAAAAAGCTCAAACATGTAGTTCCTTTGACCTAGTTCTGTTTTAATAATGACCTATCATTCCATACATACAATTATATAATGTTAAATAATCCTAGACCTATCATTTTTCAGTAACTGAGATACCAACTTGGGACTAAAAGGTACCAAGAAATTTGATCATGAATCTAAACTCAAGTGTAGCAGCCTGTCATGCCCTAGACGAACCCACACTGATCTTTTATTTAGACATAACGAGAAACCAAACATGCTCACTAGTGCATGAAATCAAGGTCATAGACGTAAGTCCCATGACAGTATGTGATGAACTAAGCAAGATCAACCCATATACCAATATCCTACCAATAATAGTTACTGAGAAAATGGTGTAATGTGAAATCTTCATTTGCTCACTAGACCAAGAAAATAACCCATATAACAGACTATCATGTACTACCCAAAATCAACCCATATACAAAATATCTTTTACCTTCCATTAATAGTTACTGAGAAACTGAACTAATCACAAAAACTTAACATGCTCACCAGACCATGGAATAAGGTCACACACAAAAGCCATATAACAGACTGTCATGTACTTCTTAAGTTAAATCCAATTGCCCATTGGTTACTGATAAACTAACCTAATCAAAACAAAGAGCTTTTGCCAAATGGCAGCCAGTCATAGCCCTGCTCACAGTGATGGCGAAATATCTTTTACAGGACATTCGGTCTGGTAACCATTATGGGTTTACCAGACCGAACAAATATTTACCAGACCGAATATAAAGAAGTAAATACATGTACAAGGAAACATAATATAATTGGTTTTCAATGTGTTGTTACATGCATCTCCCAAGAAAAAAACTTCTTGTCAGTTTGATTCCTCATCACAAATTCCTCATCATCACCAAAATACAAAACAATATATTTCAATAGAGACAAATGCTTCCTCTCTGGGCAATGTTCAAATATTTTTGTTGTCGTTCCTTGGTTTTTTTTTTAATTTATTTATTTATTTTTTTTTTTTTGCTCACTGACTTGATTTGACTGAAGGGTTTTCCAGGGATTTTCCTTGGAATTATTTTAATGGAATTTTAATGTATATTTGGGATTTTTTTATCAACAAACTAGGATGAATTTTGTAAAATTATATAATCATGAAAATCAGTTGAATCAATGTTAATGTTTTTGTCACCTGACACATTCATTTATTTGACTTGCATTTTTTTTTTAAATTATGGAAAAGTTCATGATAACACCACAAGCATAGCAATTATCATCTTATCATGATTAAATATTCTAGTTTCTACCTTTCAACTGCACAATTTGAAAGAAATGTGCACTGAAAATTTTCAGATTGGCCGGATACATCATCCTGAAATGTTTTATTCTGATCCGTTTCCGAATTGCATAGAACCGGAAGTCACCATTTGCAATTTTGTTGACAAACAGAAAACTGCTTTTATTTGATATTGGCTGTTCTGCTAAGAATATTTACACAAAACATAAGCGGTACTTCGATTTAATGCAAGCTCGAAATGTTTTTCTGTAAATAAAGTGTCAGTACTTATGAGCTTTTGATCTTGGAACATTAGACCACAAATTTTCATACCGGAAGTGTAAACAATAAAAACCAAATACGGATTTAGACCTGAAATCTTACCGGACAGTCGGACCAACAACTTGAAAAATTTACCTGACCTGTGATGAATTTACCGGACTTGTCCGTCGGTCCGTCGGTATTTCGGCATCACTGTGCTCATTGAACCCTGAATCAATATCATCAGTGGTAAGTGTAAATGTAAGTGCGCATTAATTGACACAATACAAATATGGAAACAATGGTATAATCAAAGTTGTTAGTTTACAGGAAGTACACAAGTGACAGACTTGAAAAGAGGCATACATGTGATCTCCCGACGGGAGCATGGAAATCTCCCAGATTTTCAAGGGCTTCTTTAACCTCCCAGAATTACAGAAATATCTCCCGGAAAATCGGCTTCCAGCCAAAAATAAAGAAATGTGTACAAAATCGCCATTTAGGAAAATTCCCAAGTGATATAATTAGCATACAGTTACATGACCCCTCATAATCTTTATCACTGTAATCTAATTGTCCAAACTGACACTTTAATAACACCTGTAATGCTAATTAAAGGATTAGGTCAGTTATAAACAAACGCCGTCGGTGATTTGTTTACCTGTGTTCCCGGGCATGGTATCACTAATTACCGGTCAATCAGAAAAAACCTGCTTACCTGTATATAGCAATTAACTTTCAGTTGTTTAAAATTATTAATTCTTTGAACATGAAAATCCTTCTTTCAGCAAATTTTTCATAATTAACAGGTTAAACTTTCCCTTTGAATACATTGATTTTTATTTACAGATAACGTTTTTTGAGAGTTGGGTTATTTCCCTTTAAAAATTGTCTTTTCATTTCCATCAATTTATTTTTTAGAACTGAACTTTTGCTGAAATTTGCTTAATATATATATCAGAAATTTTTATTTTACCAGTATTTTAGCCAAAAAAGTGTTTGTAAACAACATTTGTTTGATATTTTGCAAAATAATTTTTTAACTAGAGGCTCACATGAGCCTGTATCACTCACCTGGTGACTGGTTTTATTCATTGTCACCAAGAGACGATCCATTAATGGCATTATTATCAATACTACCGGTATACATCAGTTCACCAGATGTTACAGTTTATGACATACATACTTAAGTCACAAGCTTTGAAGGAAACCACCCAAGGACTATTGTGACCAAGTTTAGTTCCCTTTGGCTCTGTAGTTTCAGAGAAGATCTTTGAATGCATTTCACATAGGGCCACTATGTTACACTATGTTTCCCCCTGGCTGCCATCTTGGATGAGGTATGAACATAAATATCACAAACTTTAAAGGACCAAGTTTGGTTCCAATTGGCTCATTAGTTTCAGAGAAGAAGATCTTTGAAAGCATTTCTGATAGGGTCCTTATGTTAAACTATGTTCCTCGCTGGCGGCCATCTTGGATGATGTACAAACATAAAAATCACAAACTTTGAAGTGGATCACCAATGGACTATTGTGAAAAAGTTTGGTTCCAATTGGCTCATTAGTTTCAGAGAAGAAGATCTTTGAATGCATTTCACATAGGGTCCTTATGTTAAACCATGTTCTTCACTGGCGGCCTCCTTGGATGAGGTATGAACATAAAAATCACCAACTTTGAAGGGGACTACCCATGGACTAATGTGAATAAGTTTGGTTCCAATTGGCTTGGTAATTTCAGAGAAGAAGATGTTTGAATGCATTTCACATAGGGTCCTTCATTTCACATAGGGTCCTTATGTTAAACTATGTTCTTCGCTGGCGGCCATCTTGGATGAGGTATGAACATAAAAATCACAAACTTTGAAGTGGATCACCAATGGACTATTGTGACCATGTTTGGTTTCAAATGGCTCAGTAGTTTCAGAGAAAAAGATCTTCGAATGCCTTTCCCATAGGGTCCCTATGTTAAACTATGTTCCCCACTGGCGGCCATCTTGGATGAGATGCCAACCTGCTGGACATCTGTAGAAATTGTAGTCCCCGATAAGCTTAACACTTTTGTAATTCAAACTTAACCTCTATCACAAATAGTTTTTGAAATAAAAGTAAAAACATATAACAAGTGATGACCC
>MJUU01036713.1:20641-47648 GCA_002080025.1 Modiolus philippinarum | reverse complement strand
ACCCCCAAGGTCAAGGTCACAGTTGCTAAAAATAGACTAAAATTTCAATAAAATTTTGGTTTCCGGATGATAACTTGAGTATACTACATCAGATCAAAACCAAACTTGGTCACATGCTTACTTATCACCGAAGACAGAACCTATCGATTTCCAGGATGGTGGCACCCCCAAGGTCAAGGTCACAGTTGCTAAAAATAGACTAAAATTTCAATAAAATTGGTTTCCGGATGATAACTTGAGTATACTACATCGGATCAAAACCAAACTTGGTCACGTGCTTGCTTATCACCCAATACAAAAGCCTATTGATTTCCAGGATGGTGGCACCAAGGTCAAGGTCACAGTTGCTAAAAATAGACTAAAATTTTAATAAAATTTTGGTGTCCGGATGATAACCAGAGTATCCTGCATTGGATCAAAACCAAACTTGGTCACATGCTTACTTATCACCCAAGACAGAACCCTATNGATTTCCAGGTTGGTACCCCCAAGGTCAAGGTCACAGTTGCTAAAAATAGACTAAAATTTCAATAAAATTTTGGTTTCCGGATGATAACTTGAGTATACTACATCAGATCAAAACCAAACTTGGTCACATGCTTACTTATCACCGAAGACAGAACCCTATTGATTTCTTGGTACCCACCCCCAAGGTCAAGGTCACAGTTGCTAAAAATAGACTAAAATTTCAATAAAATTTTGGTTTCCGGATGATAACTTGATTATACTACATCGGATCAAAACCAAACTTAGTCACATGCTCGCTTATTACCCAAGACGGAACCCTATTGATTTCTGGGTACGCACCCCCAAGGTCAAGGTCACAGTTGCTAAAAATAGACTAAAATTTCAATAAAATTTTGGTTTCCCGATGATAACTTGAGTATCCTGTATCGGATCAAAACCAAACTTGGTCACATGCTTGCTTATCACCCAAGACGGAACCCTATTGATTTCCGGGTTGGTACCCCCAAGGTTAAGGTCACAGTTGCTAAAAATAGACTAAAATTTCAATAAAATTTTGGTTTCCGGATGATAATTTGAGTATACTACATCGGATCAAAACCAGACTTGGTCACATGCTTGCTTATCACCCAAGACGGAACTCTATCGATTTCCGGGTTGGTACCCCCAAGGTCAAGGTCACAGTAGCTAAAAATAGTCTAAAATTTCAATAAAATTGGTTTCTGGATGATAACTTGAGTATACTACATCGGATCAAAACCAAACTTGGTAACGTGCTTGCTTATCACCCAATACAAAAGCCTATTGATTTCCAGGATGGTGGCACCAAGGTCAAGGTCAAAGTTGCTAAAAATAGACTAAAATTTTAATAAAATTTTGGTTTCCGAACAATTACTTGGGTATTCTGCATCTGATCAAAACCAAACTTGGTCACTTGCTTACTTATCACTTTAGACATAATCCCATAGATTTTAGCATTGATACCCCCAAGGTCAAGGTCACAGTTGCTAAAAATAGATAAGTATTACATATAAGACTGTTTCTCAGATTATTTGTTGGAACTACACATTATATCAAAACCAAACCAGTTCCAGTGCCAATTTATCACAGGAGAAAGATCCTTTTTTATAATTATATATATATATATTGTACATAGTTATGCCTTTATATTTAAGGGTTTCGATTGCAAGGAGGCGGGGGCATCCGTGTCCCATGGACACATTCTTCCATTTTTAAAACTTTAACTTTGCTTCTAGAATTAAGTTGTTCATTGGTAGGGTGTTCATATTTGGTATGTGACGTTCTTTTGATGAGAGCTTTCTAATGGTACCATATTTGTAGACATTTTGACCTTGACCTTGTCCTGAGGGCAATTTTTTAAAAACTTTAACTCTGCTTCTAGAATTAAGTTGTTTAGTGATAGGGTGTTTATATTTGATGTGGGACTTTCTTGTGAAGAAAACTTTCTATTATTTTCGAATTTATTTTGCATTGAGGTTACTGGAATCCCCGGCGAGCTATGTTGTCTTCTGACAACTCTTGTTGTGTAGCCTGCTGTAAGCAGAGTCAACACATAGGGATTAATATCAGTCGTCTTACGTCGTCTTCGTCGTCCTGTGTCATCCATCGGTTGTTTAATCCGCAACTCCTTCAAAACTGCTTGTCTGATTCCCACCAAACTTTCAGGATATGTTGTTCAACTGGTGTAGTTGTGCACCTGATACTTAGAATTTTGATTTTGCAGATTTTAGAGGTTCACAGAGCCAAAATTGCTCATTTGTGAGTCTATCTGTTTTGAATCCGCAACTCCTTCAAAACTGCTAGTCAGATTCTAACAAAAACTTTCAGGATAGGTTCTTCTTCTGGTGTAGTTCTGCACCTTATAATAAGAATTTCGATTTTGCATGTTTTAGAGGTTCACAGAGCCAAAATTACTCATTTGCGAGTCTGTCTGTTTTGAATCCACAACTCCTTTAAAACTACTAGTCCGATTCCAACAAAACTTTCAGGATAGATTATTCACCTGATGAACTTGTGCACCTGATACTTTGAATTTTGATTTTACATATTTTAGAGGTTCACAGAGCAAAATTGCTCATTTGTGAGTTTGTCAGTTTTGAATCTGTAACTCCTTCAAAACTGCCAGTCCAATTCCAACAAAACTTTCAGGATAGGTTGTTCACCCGATTTAGTTGTGCACCTGATACTTAGATTTTTGATTTTACAGATTTTAGAGTTTCACAGAGCCAAAATTGCTCATTTCTTAATCTGGTTTGTTAATCCACAATTCCATAACAACTATAACATGTATAAGTCAGATTCCAACCAAACTTGCAGGATATGTTGTTCATCTGATGTAGTTGTGCATTTGGTACTTAAAATTTTGATTTTGCAGTTTTAGAGGTTGACTGAGCCAAAAAAGCTCATTTGTTAATTCTGGCGAGGGAGTTTAAGACCCAAGACTTGTATTTTTGGCAAATACCTTGACGTTCATGATATATCTGTTTAATTACACTGAATGTCTCTATCATAAAAATGCACAGATGACTCCCTTACAAATACCACAACAAGCATCTCTGTGACATGGTATTAGCCAAAAAATACCACAGCTATTAACCAATCAGAATTCAGCTTACTTACATAAGGTGTAATTATGTGCATTATTATATGTTGTATCATGTGTATTTATTAGTTTGCCTCAACGAAGTTGAGGGGGACTATTGGAGTACCCCCGACGTCCGTGTCCGCGTCCGCGTCTGCATTTGGGTATATATCTTAGTAACTATGCAGTGTAGGGTCATCAAACTTTGCATGCAGGTGCATCTTGGGCTAACTCACAGCCTCCAAGAAAATTAGGTCTCTCTGACCTATATTTTCCGCTTGAGTGGCTTGCATTCAAATTTACATTTTAGTTCATATCTCAGTTACTATGCATAGTACAATAATCTAACTGCATGTGCATGCATCTCTGGTGGTAGGTCAGCATCCAGGCAAAATAAGGTCACTTTGACCTATATTTTCTGCTTGAGGGACTTGCATTTAAGTTTACGTCCGAGTTCAGATCTCAGTCACATTCAAGTTTATGTCCGAGTTCAGATCTCAGTCACTGTACATGGTAGGATCATCTAACCTTGCATGTGCATGCATCTCTGATGGGAGGTCAGCATCCCAGCAAAATTAGGTCACTTTGGCCTATATTTTCCGCTTGAGTGACTTACATTCAAGCTTACGTCCGAGTTCAGATCTCAGTCACTGTACATGGTAGGAACATCTAACCTTGCATGTGCATGCATCTCTTATGGGAGGTCAGCATCCCAGCAAATTATGTCACTTTGACCTATATTTTCCGCTTGAGTGACTTACATTCAAGTTTACGTCCGAGTTCAGATCTCAGTCACTGTACATGGTAGGATCATCTAACCTTGCACGTGCATGCATCTCTGATGGTAGGTCAGCATCCAGGCAAAATTGTTTTGCTGCGACAAAGTGCCACAACGAGGCGAACTTTGTAATCGTTGATTACCTATGTTATATTTATAGTATGAATGCTACAGACAAAGATCCTTCAGTACAGTACCACACTATACACTATGGTAAGATGCCTGGTAGCGATCACTTCCATGTCGACCAGTTTACTGGAGATATCATTTTAGTTAAACAGCTAGATTATGAGACAGATAAGAAGTTTACCCTACAGGCAAGTAAAGTTTGTCGTTAAAAGTCAAACTACGATGGTTTGAACACCCAAGGGACCAATAAAAACAGTTCAAGTTAGTGGGATGTTTGAGCTATCTAGGTCGAACTGTGTTTCAACTTGAACAAAGGGACCAGAAAAAGGGTTCGAGACATCCATGGTGTTCAAGTTATTGCAGTTCGAGCCATGGAAGTTCTACTTTTTATACGACGGCAAAAATTTTGCAGTCATATTATGGTATGGCGCTGGCGTCGGCTTCGGCGTTGGCGTCTGCGTCTGTGGACAGCATAACTTTGGTTCTAGTGAACGGATTGTTACCAAATTTTAGCATGATGTTTGTTGGCACAAGCTTAAGCCTGGGTTTTAATTTCGCATTCCCTGCCCAACCAGTTTTTGAAAAAGAGGCAAAAAAGGGGCCAAAAAGGGGTTAAATTAGGTATTTTCGTGTCTGTGGACAGCATAACTTTGGTTCTAGTGGACGGATTGTTTTCAAATCTTAGTATGATGTTTCTTGGAACATTCTTGAGAAATTTTTTTTCCTTTAGTTTTTGGCCCCACCCATTTCAGAATGAGGGGCCAAAAAGGGTTAAATTGGGTGTTTTCACATATTTGACTGTAGAATTTTTATTATTTATTGGATTTTGATGGGGTTTGTTTCAGTGTGCTCCTGAGAAAATTTCCAATCTGTAGTATGCCAACGGATTTCATGTAGCATGTACTGCTCACGAGATAAATGGTTCCCAACAGGGGCTAATCTCAAAAAAATTATTTTTTTTATTCTAAGTCCAATTTTGATGCAGTTTTTTTCAATGGATTCCTTGTGAAAAATTAATATGGCACTCAGCTATTAGATTTTTGGTAACTTGTTTCTTTTCCCAGCTATGAGGGGCCGAAGGGGCCAAAATTGCGAATTTGCAGATAATGTGGAATTTCTATTTTTCATCGGATTTCAATGGGATTTTTTTCTTTGGAGTCCCCTTGATCTAAGCTTTCTGAGGTATGTCAATGGATTTGGTGTAGCTCTTACCTTTTCCAAGCTACAAAGGGTCAAAGGGGCCAAAATTGCAATTTTTATAAATATGTCAAATCTTTATTTTTCATCGGATTTTGATGGGATTTTTTTCTTTGGATTCCTCTTGATCTAAGCTTTCAGTAGTATGCCAAAGGATTTGGCGTAGCTCTTACCTTTTCCGAGCTACACAGGGTCAAAGGGGCCAAAATTGCAATTTTTCTAAATATGTCAAATCTTTATTTTTCATCAGATTTCGATGGATTTTTCTATGGATGTAAAGTGTTAGTTGATAGTAACATATTTTGCATAGCTCTTACAGTTTTTTTTTATCAATAAGTGATCAAAAGGGTTGATTTTTTCCTTAGTTTGTTTCCAGCTAATAACTGTGTCAAGCTTCTTTTTGTGTCCATCTAATTATTGTGTCAAGCTCTTTACTGTGTCCACATTCATTCACTTTGAACTACTTTTGTTGAAATTTCAGTGATCGACATGCTGCGGTCGTATCATGCTGCGCTCGGCGTAGCCCTTTATTATACTTCAGACCAAAGACATATTATAATGCACATCTACAAACTATATGTAACAATTCTACACCAAAATTTAGTCTCTATATCAAAAATGTAGGAGGAATTTGTGTTGCATGCCACATGTCGAAAAAGACATATTTGGGCACCTTGTTTGCACCAGGACCAATATTAAAATCTGAAATTTTATAGCTCATCTACAACACTTCTGTCTGAATTCAAACCTTTAGAATGAGTTGCAACAAAATCTACATATTAAGTTTAATTAGCCTAAAGAGTTATTAGATGAGTTTAAAGTAGGTAATAAGATCAACAAAACTAACAATGATGACTTTAATATTATATGAGGCTTTACACTTTCATTTCACCTTCCAAGACCCCCATATATGGACTTTTTATTCAAAGGAAGAAAGTATTCTAATAATTACGGTATTGTTGATGTATAAGAATCCAAATTTTTTATATTGACTATGTCTAGATTTTGTGTCATTTAAAATTTGAAATAAGATCAAGGTGGTATTAAATTCCTGATTACATTTAGTCTTGTACCATGTTATGAATAAATGATCATTTATATGTAGCATTGATACCTCAATGACATCCTTATCTGTATGTAGCAAACAACCTCTATTCTCTCCCTGCCCTTTAGGGCCATATATAACAGTTACTTTCCCATTTAGCTCATCTCACATATAAGGAGTTGTGTGATACCTTAGTGTCTGTGTCTAGTTTGTTAAAATGGTTTAAGACCTACATTTTATGTAGGAACCACAAGGTTAGATAGAATGATTTAAGTCCGTTCCCACTTAATGGCACGCTTATATCTGCAATATTGGTATGCATGATGCACGTAGGGTGACCGCTACAATGAATGCTTCAGATGTAGGCTGTGATCTACATTTTTCACTTGAGCGACATGGTCAGGTAGAACTGTTTTTTTAAGTCAATAAATGAGTATATCCCTTATCAATCATATTAGTATGCACAGGGATGATTTTAGCTCTTTTCAAATGGGTCCCCCATCCAACAAATTGGGAATTTCGCATCGCGACAACTGAAATTGGGAAAAATGAAATTATATCAAATACTGCAACATACGGTTGTATAAAACAAGAATATGTGTAAGTACACACAACAAGAGTTTGAAGAATGAAAAGTATCATTACACCAAAGCCATTAAGACTATATTTCATACATTTTTTAAAAAATTAAGACTATATTTTATATAGTTTTTCAAATTACACCAGATATGAATTTTATCAAGCTGATCATCAACGAAAGAAGTACTGCTCTTTTCCTTTATGAAAGCAAATCAACATTCTGTCAGAAATTCTTTGGTTGTCTGCAAATAAAGATGACTTACACATTTCAATATTATCACCAAAATCAAATCCTTCATACCCAACTTAGTGATAAATATACCTCATTCCATGAAATTTCTATGCATTCATTTATTAATCATACAGCAGGTCATTTCCACGTTTCGTTTTAACTAGTAGAAATGAGAGCACCCCATATGAAGTGCATTTCCAAATTCTCATCCAGTTAAAAGTCCCAGTTTCAGAAACTCTGATTTCAAGTCATAACTATTCAATATTTATTTCAATGCAAACTATATCTTTGGCAATGAGAGCATTTGCACGTTACCACGTAATGGATGAAAGTCTCGAATTTTAGACACGACAATGAACGATAACAACACGATTTCAATTCACTTTATGCATTCTGAATTTCAAGATGTTCCCTTATGGACATTTGCGATCTCAGACATTTTGTTCATCTTCAGGGTGGTCGTAAATAGCGTAAATTGCATTATTTAGTTACTTCTGGACGTTACTGTGATGTTTTGAGTAATTTCCGGTTCTGACAAAAGGCGACACGGATCGGAACGAAAGATTCACCGGAGACGGAAATGAAAAGAATCCGGATTTTATAAACATCGTTGCCGCGATTGGGAATTTTCTTGTTTGGGGAATGGGGCCGCCAAGAGGGGAATGGGGCCGCCAGGCGGCCCTAAATTATGTAGTAGCGTCATCCCTGATGCATGTTGCATCTTGAGATGTCAGCTGCAATGCTTACTTCAGATGATATCTATGACCTTCATTTTATGCCTAAACGACTCTGTTAGGAAGTGTGATTATAGTCCATTCCTGTTTACTTACATGTACATGTGCAATATGTGACAAATTTGTGCAATGAGATAAGCTTATCAGGAAGTGGCTTCTTTCTATGTTTTAAGACCATAGTGCATTTTATTCATATAGATATGTAAACAAGTACTTTTTATACATGAAAGTTACTGTTTTTATACAGATAACAGCTACAGATGGAGAAATATTCACTGGATCCAGTACCATACAGACTGTAACAAGTACTGTAAAAATAACAGTAACTGATGTTAATGATAATGATCCACAGTTCAATCAAGGTAAAAACTCAATTTTCTCAGTTTTATGTCAACCTTGACACCACTGACTGTTTTCATGCCCCCGCCGGATCTTTAGATGGGGGCATATTGTTTTTGCCCTGTCTGTCTGTCTGTCTCTCCTCAACTTTAACCTGTCTTATAACTTTTAAACCAGATGTGATAGGAACTTCATATTTGGTATGTGTATTGATCATGTGAAGCTGAACACCATTATGCAAATTTCACTAAGGTCAGGTCAAAGGTCAAGATCACAGAAGTAAAAAGGTCAAAATCTAGATTTTGCTGTGGCTCGTTAATTACAATTGCTAGAGACTTGATATTTTATATGTGAATAGATCTAACAAAGCTTAATATAAATCCACCAAAACATTTTGGTCAGGTCAAAGGTCAAGGTCACCAAGTGCAAATTTGAAAACTTTACCAAAAATTTTAACATTGCCTATAACTTTTCAACCAGATGTGATAGGACCTTCATATTGGTCATATGAAACTGAACATCATTATGCAAATTTCACTGAGGTCAGGTCAAAGGTCAAGGTCACAGAGGTCAAAAGGTCAAAATCTAGATTTTGCTATAGCTCATTAATTACAATTGTTAGAGGCTTGATATTCCATATATGAATAGATCTAATGAAGCTAAGTACAAATCTACCAAAAAAAAAAAATTCAGCCAGGTCAAAGGTCAAGGTCACTGAGTGCAAATTTAAATGCTTAAACATTGCCTATATTTTTTTCAGCCAGGTGTGATAGGACCTTCATATTTGGTCTGTATAATGGTTATATGAAACTTAACAGCATTATGCATATTTCACTTATGTCAGGTCAAAGGTCAAGGTCACAGAGGTTTAAAGGTCAAAATCTAGACTTTCCTGTAGCTCATTTATTACAATTGCTAGAGGCTTCAGATTCTATATGTGATGGAGCTTAGTACAAATCCACCAAAAACATTTGGGTCAGGTCGAAGGTCAAGGTCACTGAGTGAAAATTTGAAAACTTTAACATTGGAGATATCTTTTCAACCAGGTGTGATAGGACCGTTATATTTGGCCTGTGTAATGATCATATAAAGCCGTACACCATTATTCAAATTTCATTAAGGTCAGGTGAAAGGTCAAGGTCACAGAGGTCAAAAGGTCAAAATCTAGATGTTGCTTTTAGCTTGTTAATTACAATTGCAAGAGGCTTGATATTCTATATATGTGAATAGATCAAATGGAGCTTAGTATAAATGTCTACTTAACCTTAATTTCTAGTGATGGTAATTTTAGCATTAATTTTGTATTGAAGACATGGCTGCTACCGGGGGCATAGTGTTTTACAAACACATTTTGTTTTTCCATTACTTTAACAATTTTTGTCTCAAAAGAGAAAGCGATACTTAAGGGTAGCATTTCCAGCGGTGTCAACGATTGCAAACTATTGTGAATAAACAAGCTTATATTAGTTGTAGGTCCATAGTATTTAATGTTCAGTTGCGTCATTATGGATACAACTCAAATCCCTATTAAGTTTATGGCCCTGGCCCCTTAGTCACGCATGAATGATCACTTTAAGTTTTTAGTAAGCAGCTTGCACAGCCTATACCAGTAGGCCTAGGCACTTGATATTTGACATGCAGTTGCTTCTTGCGGAGTACATACCGATTCCACACCCAGATGGTAGCCCTGGCCCCTTAGTTACAAATGAATGATCACTTTAAGATTTTAGCAAGCAGTTTGTACAGTCTATACCAGTAGTCCTAGGCACTTGATATTTGACATATAGTTGGGTCTTGGGGAGTACATACGGATTCCATGCCCAGATGGTGGCCCTGGCCCCTTAGTCACGCATGAACGATCACTTTTACGTTTTTAGCAAGCAGTTTGTAAAGCCTTTACCAGTAATTATGAGCACTTGATATTTGACTTGCAGTTGTGTCTTGAGGAGTACATACAGATTCCACACCTAGATGGCAGCCCTGGTCCCTTAGTCATACATGAACTATCACTAAGTTTTTAGCATGCAGTTTGTTCAGCCTATACCTGTAGTCATAGGTACTTGATATTTGACATGCTGTTGGTCTTGAGAAGTACATACAGATTCCACACCCAGATGGCGGCCCTGGTCCCTTAGTCACGCATGAACAATCACTTTTACATTTTTAGCAAGCAGTTTGTAAAGCCTTTACCAGTAGTCATGGGCACTTGATATTTGTCTTGCAGTTGTGTCTTCAGGAGTACATACAGATTCCACACCTAGATGGCGTCCCTGACCCCTTAGTCATGCATGAACAATCACTTTAAGTTTGCACAGCCTATACCAGTAGTCATAGGCACTTGATATTTGACATGCAGTTGCGTCTTGGGAGTACATTCCGATTCCACACCCAGATGGTGGCCCTGGCCCCTTAGTTACACATGAACGATCACTTTAAGTTTTAGCAAGCAGTTTGTACAGCCTATACCAGTAGTCCTAGTCACTGGATATTTGACATGCAGTTGCTTCTTTGGGAGTACATACCGATTCCACGCCCAGATGGTGGCCCTGGCTCCTTAGTCACACGGCCCTGGTCCCTTAGTCATGCATAAACTATCACTAAAGATTTTAGCAAGCAGTTTGTACAGCCTATACCAGTAGTCATAGGTACTTGATATTTGACATGCAGTTGGGTCTTGAGAAGTACATACAGATTCCACACCCAGATGGCGGCCCTGGTCCCTTAGTCATGCATGAACAATCACTTTAATGTTTTTAGCAAGTAGTTTGTAAAGCCTTTACCAGTAGTCATAGCCACTTGATATTTGACATGCAGTTGGATTTTGTAGAGTACATGCCGACTTCATGCCAAGATGGCAGCCCTGGCCTCTCAGTCATGCATGGGTGATCACATCATTTTTTTAAAAGGAGATTGTTTACACTGTTAAAGAGTTATATCTTTTTTATGGCTGCTGTAGTAGATAAATGTGCAAATTTAAGCGATGCAAGGGGTTGACTAGACAAATCCTGTGTCCACAGTTTATTATCATAATATTTACTTATTATACCCCCCGTTCATTTGTTTGTTCGTTCGTTCATCTGTCCGTAACCACACTTTTCTCAGCAACTACTTTACAGAGTGAAATAATATTTTGGCAAAAGCTTTCTCATGATGGTCTGATAAGTATATACAGATTTCAAGGTTACTGCATAAGTACTTCCTTTTTGCCGAGACTTTATTGTTGTACAGCATATGGAATTTTTCCTCACAATTTTTTCTGAAACTGTAAAAGGGATTCAATTGTTGTTATGCACAGAGCTTCCTTATGGTCCAATCTATTGTGTATTCCAATTTCAAGGTTACGTCCTAAGCACTTCCTGTTTGCCGAGATGTCATTGTTTTTCATTGTTGTACAATATATGGAATTTTTCGTCACAATTTTTCTGAAACTGTAAGTGGGATTCAATTGTTGATTTGCACAGAGCTTTCTTATGGTCCAATCTATCATGTATTCAGATTTCAAGGTTACACGGTAAGCACTTCCTGTTTGATGAGACGTCATTGTTTTTCATTGTTGTACAATATATGGAATTTTTCGTCACAATATTTTCTGAAACTTTAAGTGGGATTCAGTTGTTGTTTTAAACAAAGCTTCCTTATGGTCCAATCTATTGTGTATTCGAATGTCAAGGTTACGTCATAAGCACTTCCTTTTTGCCGAGACGTCATTGTTTTTCATTGTTGTACAATATATGGAATTTTTCGTTACAATTTTTTCTGAAATTGTTAGTGGGATTCAATTGTTGTTTTGCATTGAGCTTCCTTATGGTCCAATCTAAAGTGTATTCCGATTTCAAGTTTACACCTGTTTGCCGAGACGTCGTTGTTTTTCATTGTTGTACAATATATGGAATTTTTCGTCACAATATTTTCCGAAACTATAAGTGGGATTCAGTTGTTGTTTTGAACAAAGCTGCCTTATGGTCCAATCTATAGTGTATTCAAATTTCAAGGTTACGTCATAAGCACTTCTTGTTTGCCGAGACGTCATTGTTTTTCATTGTTGTACAATAGATGGAATTTTTCGTCACAATTTTTTCTGAAACTGTAAGTTGGATTCAATTGTTGTTTTGCACAGAGCTTCTTTATGGTCCAATCTATCGTGTATTCGGATTTCAAGGTTAGGTTATTAGCATGTCCTGTTTACTGAGGTGTCATTGTTTTTCATTGTTGTACAATATATGGAATTTTTCATCACAATTTTTTTTTGAAAATGTAAGGCAGTTTTAATTGTTGTGCAGACAGTTATCATTGAAAATGTTGGTTACTAGGATTATATAATTGTTTTTATACTTGTATTGTGTCCATACTTGTACTGTGTCCCGACACAATTAAATTTTCACTTGCCACATTGATTCAGGGTATAATGAGCGGGGGTATATCAGGCTGCCATTGGGCGCCAGCTCTTGTTTACTGTCAAAGTTGATTGCAAACAATAGGGTAATCATAAGGTTAAAGCATCAAATTTTGCTTCTCTGTCACAACAAATAAGTTGAATTGGAGGACATATTTTGATAGAACAAGATTTATGCTCAGCTATATTTCCAAATATAGATTGATCCGAAAAAAAGAATAGTAGCTTCTGACATGAGAGCAGATAAAGGATCCAGATATATTTCATGACTGTAAGAAATTATGTCTTTTCTTGAGTGAAGCTGCGGGGGTCATTGATATTGCCCCGCTTTGGGTCATTGAAATCACTCCCATTGAAGTCTTGACACAAAATGACCCAAATTCTCTTTTTAAAAAAATTAAGATAAAGTCACAAAATGTAGCAGCATATAGCACTCAAGATGGCTACCTTTGGTATATGTAATTTAATATATGACACTTTAGGAAATGCATTCAAGATCTTTTCCAAACCACTCTTCCATTTGGAACCAAACTTGGTCATTATATTTCCTTCAAAGTTTGATATTTACCTCATTCAAGATGGCCACCAGCTGAGAACATAAGTTTACAAAGTACCCGTTGCTATTAATGCAGTCAGAAGACTTCTCAGAAATCACAACAACAATAGTCACAATTGCATATAGGTGACCCGTTTTACAAAAAATTTTTCTGATAATGTTCATACCTCATCCAAGGCAGAAGCCAATTACAACATAACATTTGACTGATTGTCTCTGCCAACATAACATTAGACTGATTGCCTCTGCCAACATAACATTAGACTGATTGCCTCTGCCAACATAACATTAGACTGATTGCCTCTGGCTCAGGTGAGCAATACAGGGTCTTGAAAGACTCTTGTTAAAACTAAAATTATATACTTATTTGATGAGTAGGCAGATATATAAATGATAATATTGTAATCATCTTTTCCACAGCTTTATACAGATGTAGTGTATCAGAAAACTTCACTGGTATCATCTCAGGATGTGACTTCAACGTGACTGATCTTGACACTGGAAAGAATGGCCAAGTAGGCTTGACTGTGGTATGTCATGTTTGTGTAAATATATTTGGAAATCTGTGCTACATGTATTTGCTCCTTATTACATTGCATTTCAAAGTATACATGTACCAACAGAATTTGTGTACCTGTAGGTCTTGCTCTTTCAACTGGAATAAAGAATTTAAAAAATTGAAAATTATACTTTGAGACAACCCTTTTAGCTCACCTGTACTTGACCCAAAGGTTTAGTTGGAGCTATTGCCATCATTTGGTATCTGTTATCTGTCTATTGTCAGTCCATCCCTTGCCATTCTGTCTGTTAGCTTTTCACATTTTCATCAACTCCTCTGCAACTCTGAAGCAAATTCAACCAAACTTTACAGGAATGATGTATGAAAGATCCTTTACAAAGATTGCTATTTCCTTCTGATTCAAGAAAAAACATGACCACCAGCACTTTTAAGGTGTCTCAGTGGTATTATTCCACCATTTTTGTCTAATTATTGTTCATTTAGGATTCATTAATTAAGAAATTTAACAAAACAGTTATTTTAAATGAAAAGAAAGTTCAAATGTATTTAAAATTTATATTCCTATTCATTTTTAGTGTTCGTCATGAACACTCTAGCTATCAGTTCAGCTTGAATTGGATAAAAATAGATGTTGCAGGGCGGGAAACTTTTAAACAGGTTAAAAAGTACCCTTATAAAATTGTAAATAATACAGTAAAGTTACTGAATAAATTGGTAGAATGTTACATACTATTGTCCTGAAATGGTAAAAATGTTTGAACACAGCTAAAGTGGGAATCGAGGTACTTAAAGGCTTTAAAGTGATGGCGGATTGAAACTAAAAAGGAGGTGTCGAATAGGCTTGAGTATACAGTACGAGACGTTTATAATACACCCAAACCAATTTCAATTACTACTTCGCTTTTATTAAACTTATTAAATTTCCTGCATTGAGAAATTAAACGATTATCGAGTACATTATTAAAACGAAAATAGGGCCTATTTGTCTCACGCGTAGGAATATGAAAAAAAAAAATATCAAAGATGTCAAAATGGTTTCTTTATGAAAGTTGTTGCACATACCTGCCAACTTTCACGATTTTGTCTTGATCTACACGAGTTTATCTTCTGTCACGATCGTGAAACAAAAATTTGGCATAAAACACGATTTTGAGGAAATTCACACGAAAAAATGTTTGTTTACACGATTTTGGCCGTTGAAGGGAGATAATCCAAATTCTCGATATTAGCCAATCAGAATCGGGTTTACATCAATCACGCGGTATTCGAGAGATAAACAGCTGATTGGATCCGGCATGTAAATAATCGTAAATATGACGAGTTTGGTTGACTTTTTTGTTGATTTTAAGGCTTTGGCACATAAATAAAGTTAAGTAACTGGATGGACCACCGGCAATCATAGTGAACAGTTCTTGAGTTATGAATCAGGGTTCACAATCCCTGATAAAACGAGCTGCAAGCACCACAGGATGGCTATGCGAGTGACTAGGTCATTGCAAGTTCCACGTTCTGCAGAGTTTGCATAGTTGATCTGAGTAGCCTTAATGACGTTAACAAACATATTGGTACTGTAATGCAAGAAAGGTCACTCAAAATCCCAGAATACCACTCTTTTGACTGAATCAGAAAAGGCAAAAAATATTTAAAAAATGTAATGCTTGCTTTATTTATAGAAGAATGGAATAAAAGGAGAAATGCAGTAAATGTACATCAGGCAAATAATGAGTGGGTTCATTAACATACTTACAACCTTTTAATTTCCCCCAAAACAGTCTGTAAATTCAAATAACAGCAACATAATGATGAACAGCAAGCACTGCTTTTTGCTTCCCTTTTACAGTTAAAACAAAGTTAAAATTTAACAGAACATAAAACACCAAATGGTCCAAAAACAGTTCACAACTGATTTATTTGACCAAAAATATTTAAGAACCAGCAGAAATGCCCAAAACACAATAAAAGAGGAATGTCTTGCCTCCCTCAATGAAAAAGTAAAGTCTTCTATAACACCTAGATGTTTGTACATGTATTTGATAAAAAAGAGCATCAAGTATTAGACAAAAAAACTTCGTGCAAAACGCCTTGAAATCTCACACGACTGAAAAGGAAGGTCGCGCATAAAAACCCCCATGAAGATTTTTGCAAAATGTTAATTTCTTTACAGTGATATCAAAATGATAATAATAGTAATATTTATTCAGGCAAGTGCATACAGTCATATCATGTACACATAACACAATGTTAAGCAATGAATACCGGTAGTTTCAAAAGTATATATATTGTAATATTGAACACATAGGATAACCAATAAGGTCAAACAGACTTATTTCCAATGGGGTCCTTGTTAATAATTACAAAAAATACCTAACAGTCTACTCATATGTCCTATAAGCAAATACAAATAAAATTAAATGAACAAGTATTAAACAAAAATGGCGGAATAATACCACTGAGGCACCTTAAACTTTAACACATACGAACACTTTCAGCTCTTATAGAGCTTTGATTATAACATTTTCGTTAGAAAAACGTGAGTTAAAACACATGAGCTTTAAATCTGTTGCTGGATTTACAGAACACAGAAATTATTCAAGGGAGATAATTTCATAAAATATTTTAACAAAGATATCACTAGAGAAATTAACATTTTGCCATTTTTCTCTCTTATTTCAATGGTGACCCCTAATTTTTATTTTTTATATGTAAACTCCATAATGATAACAAAACACATGCTAAGTATGAAAAAATTCTATAATAGATTTTTCAAACTATCCTCCCATATGATCATTTTCCCTATCATTTCTATGTAAAATCCTGAAATGTTCAATTTAAGATTTTGGTGACCCCCAAATTTTATTTTACATTTTGAACAATAATACAGTTATGTTTCTACACAGAAAATTTTACAAAATTCTATAATAGGAAATTAATACCCTGCAGACACCTTAACATATCTGCCCTATGGGAAATTTATATTTTCATCATCTCCTCTGAAATCCCTGAGGCAAATTTAACTAGATGGAGGGAAGGTCCTACCTGGCAGAAAACATTGCCTCTAGTATGGAGCATAGTTTTGCATTGGATCTTATATACAAAAAATGTTTATTTTCATCATCAGCTTTGAAAATATTGAAGCAAGTTTAAGAAAACTTTATTGGAATGATTTATGTATGGTCTTTTACAAAGGTTGTGCATTTAAGTCGGATCCAACAAAAAAAAAAAAAAAAAAAAAAAAAAAAAAAATAGCCGTGTGCATAGACTTAGATCAGCATTGAACCGTATTGGAAAATCATATATTGATCATCTTCTCTGAAAACACTGAAGCCAATTAGACCAAACTTTGCAAGAATTGTGAATGGAATGTGCTGTGCAAATTCGCCACAATGAAGTTGAGGGGACTATTGGAGTACCCCCAGCTTCCATGTCTGCATCTGCGTCCATGTCTGCATCCACATTTGGGTATATATCTTTTGAACTATGAAGGGTAGGGTCATCAAACTTTGAATGCAGATGCATCTTGGGTTGTCTCACAGCCTCACGGAAAATTAGCTCTCTTTGACCTATATTTTACGCTTGGTTGTCTTGCATTTATTAATTTTTAATTTTAGTTATGAGTTCATATCTCAGTTACTGTACATGGTAAGATCATCTAACCTTTCATGTGCATGAATCTTTGGTGGTAGTCAGCATCCAGGCAAAATTAAATAATTTTGACCTACATTTTCTGCATGATTGACTTACATTCAAGTTTACATCCAAGTTGTTATCTCAGGTACTGTCTTTGGTAGGATCATCTAAACTTGCATGCGTATGCATCTTTGGTGGTAGGTCAACATCCAGGCAAAATTAGGTCACTTTGACCTATATTTTCCGCATGATTGACTTACACTCAAGTTGATGTCCAAGTTCAGATCTAAGTAACTGCACAAGGTAAGATCATTAAACTTTGCATGGGCATGCATTTTTGATGGTAGGTCAGCATCTTACCTGAATTAGGTCACTTTGACCAATATTTTGCACATGATCTACTTACATTCAAGTTTAGGTCTGAGTTGAGATCTCAGTAATTGTACATGGTTGGATCATCTAACCTCGCATATCAATGCATCTTTGGTGGCAGGTCAGCATCCTGGCAAAATAAGGTCCCTTTGACCTTCATTTTTAGTTCCCTTAGGGACTATTGGAGTACCCCCGGTGTCCTCGTCTGTGTCTGCGTCTTCGTCTGCGCCCACATTTAGGTATATATCTTGGTAACTATGAAGGGTAGGTTCATATAACTTTGTGTACAGATGAATTTTGAGCTAACTCACAGCCTCCATGAAAATTAGGTCTCTTTGACCTATATTTTCCGCTTGACTGGCTTTCATTTAATTTTAGGTCCGTGTTGATATCTCAGTAACTGTACATGGTAGGATCATCTAACCTTGTATGTGCATGCATCTTAAGGGGTAGGTTAGCATCCAGGCAAAATTTGGTCACTTTGACCTATATTTTCTGCATGATCGACTTACATTCAAGTTTATGTCCGATTCAGACATTCAAGTTTACGTCCGAGTTCAGATCCAAGTAACTGTACATGGTACAATCATCTAACCTTGCATGTGCATGCATCTCTGGGGGTAGGTCAGCATCCAGGTAAAATTATGTCACTTTGACCTATATTTTCCGCATGACCAACTTACATTCAAGTTTACGTCCGAGTTCAGATCTAAGTAACTGTACATGGTACAATCATCTATCCTTGCATGTGCATGCATCTTTGGAGGTTGGTCAGCATCCAGGTAAAATAAGGTCACTTTGACCTATATTTTCCGCATGAGTGACTTACATTCAAGTTTATGTCCGAGTTCAGATCTAAGTAACTGTACATGGTACAATCATCTAACCTTGCATGTGCATGCATCTTTGGGGGTAGGTCATTAGGTCACTTTGACCATATTTTCCGCATGGTTGACTTGCATTCAAGTTTACGTCCGAGTTCAGATCTAAGTAACTGTACATGGTACAATCATCTAACCTTGCATGTGCATGCATCTCTGGGGGTAGGTCAGCATCCAGGTAAAACTATGTCACTTTGACCTATATTTTCCGCATGACCAACTTACATTCAAGTTTACGTCCGAGTTCAGATTTAAGTAACTGTACATGGTAGGATCATCTAACTTTGCATGTGCATGCATCTCTGGGGGTAGGTCAGCATCCATGCAAAATTAGGTCACTTTGACTATATTTTCCACATGATCGACTTACATTCCAGTTTATGTCCGAGTTTAGATCTCAGTAACTGTACATGGTACAGTCATCTAACCTTGCATGTGCATACATCTTTGGGGGTAGGTCATCATCCAGGCAAAATTAGGTCATTTTGATCTATATTTTCTGCATGATTGACTTACATTCAAGTTTACATACAAGTTCAGATCTAAGTAACTCTACATGGTAGGATCATTTAACCTTGCATGTGCATGCATCTTTGCGGGTAGGTCAGCATCCAGGCAAAATTAGGTCACTTTTCCGTTTATGTCCGAAATCAGGTCTCGGTTACTGTACATGGTAGGATCATCTTGCCTTTGTATACATGCATAAGGTATGGTAAATGAGCACCCTGGCCAAATAGGATTTCTGTGTCCATGTGCCATAACGAGGCGAACTTTGTAATCATTGATTACCTATGTTTCACTTGAGTGACCAGCATTCAGTTTATGTCTGGATTTAGATCTCAGTCTCTGTGCATTTTAAGATCATCTTAACTTTTGTATGCATGCATCTTGGATGATAGGTCAGTACCCTGGCAAATTTAGGTTGCTGTGTCCATGTGCCATAACGAGGCAAACTTTGTAATAGATTATCATTGATTACCTATGTTTTTGTGTGATCTGAGAAAAAGAGATGGCTGCCAGGGTGGACCATACTTTAATATTGGACCCTATAGAAAAATCATCATTTTCATTATGTGCTCTGAATATTTCAAAGCAAATTGAACTAAACTGTACTGCAATGATGTATGGAAGGTTCTTTACAAAAATTGCCCATTTCAATTGGATTTGACAAAAAACATGGCTACCAGTAAAGAAAATAGCTTAACATTAGAGCATTTGGGAAAAAATCTTTTTGGTCATCAGCATAGGCATGACTTAGAAGCATTTTTTCAGGTGAGCAATACAGACTTAGTCTTTGAGCATCTAGCTTGTTATTTATGATACTTTATTATGCTTTATTTTATATATAATACCAAGAACGTATAATGAGAAGGATAAGCATCTCTTGATAAATCGGAAAAATATCGTGGGATGTGAGATTTTGTCAATTTTGGGACACTATCTTTAAAACATTAGAACAACATTAATATAATAATGATAGCCACGAAAATTATTCTGGCAGTGCAGTAGATGTCACTCTTTACGAAAATATCAATTTTGAGAAATTCCTTGAACTACTCTTTGAGCCTTTAGGTGCAAATTGTGGTGAATTTTTTAACCGATGTAAACCGGAAGTGACAAAAAAATATCAATAAAAATGTTTTGATTACAAATTTCAATCACATATATTGAAGCTAGTACTTGCTATAATTAATTGAAATTTACTCTAACAAGTTGACGTAAAAAAGTCTCAGCTTTCAGAAAAACACCATTTTATTAAAATCCGTTCACAACTTTTTCAGCAGTTAGCTGCAAAGTGAATGCATATCAAACGTCCCGCCACAGATTTTAAAATACAAAATGGATTGTGTACAAGTTGCATATCCTTCTCATTATAAGTCCTTGATAATACTCATTATGATGTTGTTCATTTCTGACATTTTAGGTTTTATTTTATTTATATGACTATGTCCATCAAACTATTCCTTTATCTACACGCATACAACATTTTGTCAAATGTATCACTTTTCAATCTGATAATGTATTATGCTGACTCTGTAAAGCTTTTTTCGTCACTTTCTTGTAATCAGACTATTACTATAGAACTTAAGAAAATTAGTGATCAGAAATAATTCATTATTGAACATATCTCTTTATTTCATTAGAATGATAATATTTTTGTGATGAAAGAGACCCATAGTTTATGGCAGATGGAGGTTACGAAACCAATTGATTATGACAAAGGAACACGCATATATTATTTAGAAGTCCAGGCAGTTGATAGAGGAACCCCTCCTAGAAAAAGGTATTTAATTTTCTACCATAGTAATATAGACAGGGTGAATCTAAACTAAACATTCAATGCTAAGAAAAGAACAATATAGAGCCTCAAATACCTCTACTGTCTCTCCAACAACGTAAGTCATGGAAGCGAGACATAGCAATCCAAAATTCTGTCCTCAGCATTGTTGTCAACATTTGATATTAAAACTACATCCTTCAGGTCAGGAAAATAACAAGTAAATGAATGTATACATATGTTATATATCATACAGTACAATGTTAAATCATGAGTTTAAACTTGTACGGTAGAAATTATAAGGGAGATAAATTATTCTGTTGTTACTGGTCATGTTCTGTGAGACATTTCTCATAGCAGTGTTAATGCACAGGCAGGATTAACCGTCAATTTCCACTCCCCAGCCTTGCCAGTTTTAGTTCCTTTGATAGTTTTGTCAAAATAAGTAGGCTAAAAAAATGTGCAGTGCTCAGACCCCCTTTTAAGATCACCTGAATATCGATCGGGTAAACTTTTCTGTAATATTGAAGGTGACATTATTCTCTTAACACAACTCTCAGCAACTACACATCATAGCCACTTGATGCTATACCACCACTGGATAGAGTAGTTGGTGTAATGGATTCACTTTGTTTTGTATACTACTTCAATATTGGGTTCTTTATAACACATCCACTTTACACTATATTGATCAGATACTTCCTAATGAACAACTTTTTTATGAGCATGTTCCTGTAACGAAAAGTTAAGGGGGGCTTATTGTTTTACCATTATCTTTCTGTCCCTCCTTCTATCTTACTTGTCCATCTTACTTGTCCTACAGAAAACTATCATACTAAGAAAGCACACTTCAATTTAAACCTTGTGCTGGAATATCATCCTCTCCTTCTACTTTCATTTGGCAAATTGGGTATTATTAATGGACAATATCTTGAACTTGGATATATGTCCCTTTTAACTAAAGAATCAGGAGATATTTTGACCCTTTACTTGTAACTCCTTTTTAGCTCACCTGGCTAATGCCAGGGTGAGCTTTTGCCATCACTTTGTGTCCGTCGTCCGTCCGTCTGGTGTAAACTTTTCATTCAAAGATCTTCTTCTCTGAAACTACTGGGCAAATTGGAACCAAAATTGGCCACAAAAGTCTTTGGGTAGTAATTTGTAAAAAAGGTGTTTTTCAGATCCAAAATGGCTGTCTAGCAGGAAAAGTAGTTTTTACATTGGACCTCATGGGAAACACATTCAAAAATCTTCTCCTCTGAAACTACTGGGCCCAATGGAGCCAAGCTAAGCCACAATAGTCCTTGGATGGTCCCTTGCCAAAAAGGTATTTTTCAGGTCCGTGCTCTTTCCAAGATGGCCGCAAGCGGGAAACATAGTTTTAACATTAGACCCTATTGGAAAACACTTCAAAGATCTTCTTCTATGAAACTACTGAGCCAATTGGAACCAAGCCTGGCCACAAAAGTTTTTGGGTAGTCCCTTGCAAAAAGGTGTTTTTCAGGTCTGTGCTATATCCAAGATGGCAGTCAGCGGGAAACATAATTTTAACATTGGACTCTATGGGAAAAGACGTTCAGAGATGTTCTTCTCTGAAGCTAATAAACCAATTGCAACCAAACTTGGTCACAATAGTCTTTATGTGCCCCCTGCAGAGAAAAATGTTTTTTTTTCAGGTTCACACTTTATCCAAGATGGCTGCTAACAGGGAACATAGTTTAACATTGGATCCTTTGGGAAACACTAATGGAAGTCTTCTCCCTTAAACCACTTTGACATATTGGAGCTTTTGTTTCACTATGGGCTCTTTAACAGAAAATGTCTATGTTAATCAAAGGCCAGGTGAGCGATACAGGCTCTTGAGAGCCTCTTGTTAAGCGTTTAACTTCGAACTTTTGAATCAGTAGATATTTTGACCCTGTCCTTCCTATCCTTTTAACTCCTCTGTAAGTGTTCAACTTCAATTGGCAGGAAACTTTGTATGAGGAAATTTTAAATATGTTTTTATTCCACAATTTCTTTTGGTTGTCTTGATTATATACCCATTCAAAAAAATATAAAAAGAATGTAAATGACAAGTAGGGGTATAAGATATACTTTTCACATGGTTTCCTACTTTATTTAAAAATGAAGGAAAATCCTGTTGAAGTGTCAACATCCCCTTTCTGGTTGAATGCTAATTTCATATCTTAACAAGTCATGTTATTTTTAGTTCGCCTCAACGAAGTTGAGGGGGACTATTGGAGTACCCCCGGCGTCCGCATCCGTGTCCGTGTCCTCGTCTGCATCCACATTTGGGTATATATCTTAGTAACTATGCAGTGAAGGTTAATCAAACTTTGCATGCAGGTGCATCTTGGGCTAACTCACAGCCTCCAAGAAAATTAGGTCTCTCTGACCTATATTTTCCGCTTGAGTGGCTTGCATTAAAATTTATATTTAAGTTCATATCTCAGCTACTATACATAGTGCGATAATCTAACTGTGCATATGCATGCATCTCTGATGGTAGGTCAGCATCCAGGCAAAATTAGTTCACTTTGACCTATATTTTCCGCTTGAGTGACTTAAATTCAAGTTTACGTCCGAGTTCAGCAGATCTCAGTCACTGTACATGGTAGGATCATCTATCCTTGCATGTGCATGCATCTTTGGGGGTAGGTCAGCATCCAGGCAAAATTAGGTCACTTTGACCTATATTTTTCTGCATGATCAACTTACATTCCAGTTTACGTCCAAGTTCAGATGTAAGTAACTTAACATGGTACGATCATCTAACCTTGCATGTGTATGCATCTTTGACGGTAGGTCAGCATCTAGGAAAATAATGTCACATTGACCTATATCTTCCGCATGAGTGACTTACATTCAAGTTTACGTCCGAGTTCAGATCGCAGTAACTGTACATGGTAGTATCATCTAACCTTGCGTGTGCATGCATCTTCGGTGATAGGTCAGCATCCAGGCAAAATTAGGTCACTTTGACCTATATTTTCCGCATGATCGACTTACATTCCAGTTTAAGTCCGAGTTCAGATCTCGTAACTGTACATGGTAGGATCATCTAACCTTGCGTGTGCATGCATCTTCAGCGATAGGTCAGCATCCAGGCAAAATTAGGTCACTTTGACCTATATTTTCCGCATGATCGACTTACATTCCAGTTTACGTCCGAGTTCAGATCTTTACTGTACATGGTACAATCATCAAACCTTGCATGTGCATGCATCTTTAAGTAGGTCAGCATCCAGGCAAAATAATGTCACTTTGACCCATATTTTCTGCATGAGTGACTTGCATTCACGTTTACGTTGATATCTCAGTAACTGTACATGATAGAATCATCTAACCTTGCATGTGCATGCATATTTGAAAATAGGTCAGCATCCAGGCAAAATTAGGTCACTTTGACCTACATTTTCTGCATGATTGACTTACACATTCAAGTTTATGTCCGAATTCAGTTACTGTACATGGTAAGATCATCTAGCCTTTGTATACATGCATTAGGGATGGTTAATCAGCACCTTGGCCAACTAAGGTTTCTTTGTCCATTTGCCATAACGAGGCAAACTTTGTAGTCATTGATTACCTATGTTTTTCCTTGCAGTTCAGCTACAGTTGAAGTGACAGTTACTAATATAAACGACAACCCTCCAAACTTTATACTTACACCATATAATTTTACCACACAAGAGGATATACAGAAAGATAGTCTGGTAGGAAGGGTACAGGCACTGGATGTTGATGGAGATAACCTTACTTACTCTGTTACAGGTTCTAGTAAGTGCAAATTTTGCAAACTAAGGTATTACTACACACTTGGAATGATTTACAGGTCAACAAACTCTTGATAAAATGCTTCACTATTGAATGTAGATGATTTAATTAAAAAAATAAATTTACATGAAACAAAGTGCTATTAACAAAAATGTGTCAGATTTCAAACAATAAACTTCCTGCAAAACTGATAATGTATGCCATGATCTTCATAGGGGAGAAAGATAAATATCAGTTATTCTTGTTTCAGTATAACAACATTTTGTTTAAGTTTATATGTTTACTTTTGGTTTTAAAAGTGTATTATTCTAATCATGCTAATGAGATACTAACCTATTCCTGATGCTTTTAGTGAATAATGCTGACTCCTTCTTTTCTTGCATACTTTGAACACTACATTTCTATACCAGTAATAAGCTGAATATGGTTTTGTGTTATTTACTCTAATTAACTTGAATATCTTGTGATGATATATTTCTTGAATAGCTAAATCTACTGCAAAGCTGATGTTATTGATTGGTGCTGGTATTCCTGTTCATCATATGATATTATCCTTTTAACCATTCAGCGGATTTTTTTTCAGATTTCAGAATTGACGAAATCAGTGGACTTCTATACTCAAAGGCTGTATTTCCCAACAACATAGGCCCCAAAACTATCAAAGTTATGGTGTCTGACTTAAACCATGTGAGTTCATTTTTTGTTTATATATTTAAAAGCAGACCATAACTGGAACATAATAATCAGTACACAGTCGACTTTGATGGCTGGAACACCCAACCGACCAATGAAAACAGTTTGAGTTATAGGACTGTTCAAGCCATCGAGGTTGAACTATCTTGAAATTTAAACAAAGGGATCAGAAAAAGGGGTACGAGACATCCATGGTGTTCAAGTAATTGCAGTAAGAGCCATAAAAATTCTACTGTACTTGAAAAACATTTTTAATTGATATGCTTTGATCATTAAAAGGCATGTTAAATTCAAACATGCATACATTTACTAGGTATATGCTTCAGTATTAATTTAAAGTATATGTATTCAATTATACAAACATAAAATATTCTGCAGTAAGTTAAAAATAATTATAACACATCTTCGAAGACAAATGTAATTTAAAAGTACTGATTCCAGAGATATTCAAATTTAAACATGCTTTACCTGTTTTCATTAGTCCCTTGGATGTTCAACTATGTATGCTCTAATGAGGCAAAAGCATATATAAAGTCAAACATAAGGCACATGCCAAATATACACTTGAGTAAGTTAAAGTCACACAGACATATGTTCTTAACATTATCAGTTCATACCAGTAAGCAGACAAAACAAAACAACAACTTTAATATGGTACCATATAAAACATAAGAAAAGTACTATGTAGACGAGACATATTTTAGCAACGTAAAGGCCCCAGTGTAATTAGCAATTGTTAATCACTATATTGTATTCATTCATCAACTAAAACCTTAAAACTTTACAATGTATAATACATGTGGTCATGATTTGTAATTAATATCTGTTTGGATTCATTGAAATAATTTTACAAGGAAATTAATTTATTTCTACAGGAGATAGTTTCATGGAAATAAGGGAATTTATCTAAATTATTTGCATAAATAGAAAGGTAAAAATTTCAGAACAAAGCTAGTTTTTTAGTTTTGAAAATCTGATTTTAGATTAAATATAACAGTAATAATAATAATAATATTCTTTATTTCAAGAGGGTTACACAGTTAGTATTATAGGGTTATTGCATGAATATTGGGGAATATTGTCCCAAGTAGAATTTTATATTGCACGTGCTTGCGAGTGCAATATATATTCTACGAGGGATAATATTCCCTGATATTCATGCAATAACCCTTTCATTGTATAGCAACGCAAACATTTCTGTTCAAAATAGGATTTTGGTTGTCGATGATGTCATCAAATTTAAGTCATATTTGCATATATGGAAATTTATTGCACGCTTACATTTGGTTGCTTTCTTAGGGAAATATTATGTTACTATACAATAAACAGTTATATCACCCCTCTTTAATGGTGGTCCCTCACCTATCGCCAACCATTTTCAAAGTCCATTTTTCAAAAAAGTTACATAGTTCCTATGCAATTTATTCCCTTGAAATATCACCACCCTCACATATTGCTAAAATTTTACCTGGTCCCAAAGGTGGCGATAAAACAAGGGTGCACTGTATTTATATACCTCACAATGAACTTTGTTTCACTTTGTCTGTCAACCTATCTATGAAGACTATTCAATAGAAATGAATTTATAGTCAATATGTATATATTCAGACAACAGAAACAGACGTGACGATACACATTACAGATGTCAACAACAATTATCCAGTGTTTAACTCATCCAGATATCAGTTTATGATTAATGAAAATGAGAAAAACAAAGAAATAGGGCAAATTTTTGTAAGTTTTACATTAAAAGTGTCCAAAAAAAAATGCTAGAGAGTTGTTTGATGTATGAGATGTGGAATAAATG
>MJUU01036713.1:8489-20605 GCA_002080025.1 Modiolus philippinarum | reverse complement strand
TGTTTAACTCATCCAGATATCAGTTTATGATTAATGAAAATGAGAAAAACAAAGAAATAGGGCAAATTTTTGTAAGTTTTACATTAAAAGTGTCCAAAAAAAATGCTAGAGAGTTGTTTGATGTATGAGATGTGGAATAAATGATGAAAAGACAACATATTTTTTTCTAGTACAAATGGTTATCTAAGTAGACACACCTGTCATGCTGGTGCCATAATGAGTTAATATTCCATGAGACATTTTAAAGTTAAAGTGAAAGTTTAATTTCCAATTCAAGATTATACAATTACCACCCTAGATAGTGTGTGACCCAGCGGTTTCTCTCCCCGAGATATTAAGGTCACCCGAGAGCTTTGCTCGAGGGTGACCTAAATTTCGAGGGGAGAAAAACCGCTGGGTCACACACTATCTAGGGTGGTAACTGTTATATTATATCGAATTTTCTTGTTCACCGGTTGACCTTCCTATGCGACCCAAGGCTAGCCGGTTGACCCAGCGAAATCTCAAATGTCATGTGACACGATTTGAACAAATCAGATTTTAGATATTTAAATGAGTATATAATATAATATGAGATGTGTCAGAAGCAAAGAAAGGGATAATAGGAATCAAAAACTATGTTAGAACAGTAATTATAAAACATACCAACAGACCTCTGATAACAGTGTCAGTAAAATTTTAACCTAAAGAAACAGAAGATTGAAACATGCAATTTTAGATTGGAGAAACAGAAAAATTTAGCAAATTTTCAAAAGTGGGGATACATTGGAGTTGCAGACTCTAATTGTCATAAAGTAAATGACAGTATCTCTTCCTATTTAAACTGCTTGTTACTCTGACAAGCAAGATGTTAATGATTACTGTAAAAAACCATGTATTATCTGCATTTGTGTATAATCTGCAGGCCCTTTTTTGACCTTAAAATCCAGGGAAAAAGCTTGAAGTACACTCTGACCTTAACCAACAAAGTCTACATGGAGTTCGTTATGATCGTAGTTATTTTGTACCTGTAACTAAATCGGTATTTTCATAGTTTATCAACTGCACGAGTCTTTATTTACTATATCTGAAGCCTTATCTGAAAGTATTTAATGATAAAAAGGCTCAAACATGACAAAACTTGAAGAAAAATAATATCTCTTCATCAATCAGGAAGTTCAAGTACGATGGAAAAATTGAAACGGGTTCGGTGCCGACTGTCATATCCATGTTTATTTTACATTTAATTTGATTTTTCTTAGTCTTTCATTCCCTATAAACTGTTATGGAATGTAATAATAAGCCACTTAATCCTATAATTTTGCATCTTTGACACATTAAATGTTGTCAGAGGCAATATGATATAAATAGCTCATTGTCACAAAATCAACACTTTACCGTTCACGTGGTTGTTGGCAGTAATGGCGGCTAATAAAAATATTTGTGTTCTGACATCAAAATAGCATTGTTTAGAGGAAAGACCCATTTTTAGCTCACCTGACCAAAGACCATGTGAGCTTTTGCCATCACTCGGCGTCCGTCGTCCATCCGTCTGTCCGTCCGTCCGTTAACTTTTATTCAAAGATCTTCTCCTCTGAAACTACTGGGCCAATACTAAGCAAACTAGGCCTGAATCATCACCAAGGTATGCTCTTTCAAGTTTGTGATTTTTATGTCCGTAGACCAAACAACATGGCTGCTGTTACTAAAAATAGAACATAGGGGTAAATTGCTGTTTTTTGCAAATTACTCAAAAACCATTACAGATATCAAAATTCTGACGGGGTAAAAATGATCAGCATGATGAGATCTACCTGTCCTGCAATTTTGGAGAATATCCGTTTACCCGTCTTGGAGTTATTGCCCCTTTTCCGTAAAATTTTCAGTTTTTTGTTACTTCTGGTCTTATATATTGAAATTGAAAGAAGATAGAAGTGAAGTTTGTATAACAAAAATGGTCAGCATAGTAAGATCTACATGTCCTGCAATTTTGAAGAAAATCTTAGTTAGGAGTTATTGCCGCTTTTTCTTTGAATTTTCACAATTTTTGAACGTTTTTACTTTTATTTCAAAAACTGTTTGAGATAAAGGTTAAATGTGAATTGCAAAAGTGTTGAGGTTTTCCAGAACTACAATTTCTACATATGTCCAGCAGGTTCGCATCTCATCCAAGATGGCCACCAGCGGGGAAGATAGTTTAACATAGGACCCTATGGGAAATGCATTCAAAGATCTTCTCCTCTGAAACCACTGAGCCAATGGGGACCAAATTTTGTCACAATAGTCCTTGGGTGGTCCCCTTTAAAGTTTGTGATTTTTGCGTTAGTACCTCATCCAAGATGGCTACCAGTGTGGAGCACAGTTTAACATAGGGACCCTATGAGAATTGAATTCAAATGTCTTCTCTTCTGAACCCACTGAGCCAATTGGAACCAATCTTGGTTACAATAGTCTTTAGATGTTTTCCTTCAAAGTTTGTGATTTTTATGTTCGTACCTCATTCAAGATGGCCGCCAGTAGGGAACATAGTTTAACATGTGGACCCTATGGGAAATGCAAAGATCTCCTCTGAAACTTCCAAGCCAAATTGAACCAAACTTTGTCACAATAGTTCTTTGATGGTCCCCTTTAAAGTTTGTGATTTTTACATTCTTACCTCATCCAAGATGGCCGCCAGCGTGGAACATAGTTTAACATAGGGACTCTGTGGGAAATGCATTCAAATGTCTTCTCCTCTAAACCTACATAGCCAATTGTAACCAAACTTGGTAACAATTGTCTTTTGGTGATCCTTTCCAAAGTTCGTGATTTTTAGTTTGTACCTCATCCAAGAATGAAAATGTAACATCTGCTGAACTGATTTATAGTATGAATGTGTGGTCTGTAGGTGACAATGAATAAAACCAGTTACCAGGTGAGCGATACAGGCTCATGTGAGCCTCTAGTTAATAACTGTAAGGCATTCTGCAATTGAAACCAACATATTTAATTAGATCCACAATGTTAAGAACAGTCTGTTTGGTTTGAACAGTGACTAACAATCGATCTTCGGGGGAACTTGGCCAAATCCTCAAGCTGTATAGGGTTGTATAATCCGCACCCAAACCCCTAAATCCTTTTTAGGGTAAAAATGTGCAGATAATACATGCCTTTTTACGGTACATTTTGAATACTTTTAGCTTCATGGAGTTGAATACTTTGATCAAATTATAAATAAAAATATTGTGACAGAACATTTCACTCCAAATTGTGAAATGCATTATTAGTAGATAATGTACCTTTTATGGAGGTAATAACAAAATTACTAAACAAAATATGGGACTTTTGATTCATGTTCACTCTGGAAACAATTCTAATTTTATACATAGAAATTCAATACATCAATACATTGAGAGGGAATCGCTACTTAATGAACACTATTGAGCTAGGGGTGATTTATATTTAATCGATTTGTAGAGCTTCAGTTTTATCTTTTTTTTTGTCAATTAAAATTTAATTAAAGAATTGTCATGTAGAAAAATTATGAATGCATTTCAATTTCATAAATAGTTTGTTTTTTATGTGGTATATATTAATTTCAATAGGTTTAGAAATCTAATCTGTGTAGAATACATAAGAATTATTCCTTCTTACTGGTATCTGAGGTGATTTTTTTCGCCTTCAATTACACGAGAGTTCCTATCTTGATAGTCCCATATTGTCAGGCGCCAAAATCCAAAAAGCAAAATGATCAAAGGGATTTTCAGTTGTATTTCTGAAATTAAAAAACCCATAAAGACATGTAGATATAGACTTAATTTGTATTGCTGATTGTTTGTTAGGAAATATTGGACCTTACAGCCAATTTTATCTTGAAAAACCAATTGACCTTTGTTTATATTTCAATAATATAACACTGTAACTTTAAATGCAGGCAGAAGATTTTGATAAAGGGAAGAATGGAGAAGTTTACTACAGCTTACAGCCATCAGATTGGTAAGTTGGTTATGGGATTTTTTTTAAAAGAGCCAAGAGCTTATGTGATCATGTGATTTATGATATAACTAATAACCACTAGATTAGGATTTGTGACCACAGCTTACAAACATCAAATAAAATTAAATTGTATGATTTGTTACTTTATCTTACAGTAGTCAGACTGGTTAGTTAATTTTGTGATCTGTTTTTATACCCTTGTTTAGGCTGTAAATAGGAATCAATCTGTCTGTAGGTCTGTCTATGGACTCCTTATAATATTGTTATTTGGATTTCATTGAAACTTGATCAAAAGGTAGAAGAACATGTAAAGATGTACACACAGGAAAAAATATAGACCTGTGTAATTAACAGACTTGCCTACCCTTACGATTTTGGCGTAAGGCCTACTATTTTTAAAGTCATCTTACACCCTTACGATGGTTAACCATTATCTTACGATTCGGTCAAAGTACTGCATTTCCGGAAAATTTTCAGTTCCTGTTCATCATTTCATTGTGCTTCCGTACATTATAGTAAAAATCAGCATTTCTGGGTTTTAAAAAGAAAGTAAAAATGACCTTTTAAGACGAGAATTCTGAGATTCCATCTTAGGAAATTGTATTCTTGATGGGAGTATTGTGTAAATCAATTATGTGCCTTTCGCTGTACTAAAGCATGTATTATTACATTAAAAAGTGACTTGCCTACCCTTTACGATTTTTGATCAAGTAACTTACTATTTTTGACCAATAGGGGTAGGCAAGTCTGAATTAAGGGTAGATAATTGGACTTGATTTAATTGTGTAACATCAAAAGATAATTTCATAATTATCAGTTTTTGACTTTTTTTTTCAGGAAAGAACATTTTAGAATTGACATCAAATCTGGTATAATCCATTTAAATGGTTCTGTAGATAGAGAAAAACTACACAATATAAATGGACATATTACACTGGTTGCCATGGGAGCAGACAAAGGGTCACCTTCTTTAACAGGGACAACAGAGGTCATCATAGAGGTCAAAGATGTCAATGATAATTGTCCATACTTTGATGAAAAAGGATTTACATACATTATCAATGAGTTGACAATGCCACAGAACTTTCACACAGTAATTGTAGGTATCCGTGATAAAATAAATTGTATAAACACTTAAGTACAGTGCTCCATCATTACACCAGCCGTCTGTAAAGGCAGTCCTTTGCATATTGCCACCAATTTTCAAGGTCAATTTTTCCAAAAATTACATTCCTTTATGTAATTTACTGTATTCTCTTGATATATTGCCACCCTTGCTTATTGCCAAAATATGCGCTGGTTGCCAAAGTGGTGATATAACAAGGGTGCACTGTATATACATGTATATTATATGTAGGTCAATTTGTCTGATTCTGATGTTTATCTCTTCATTATAGAATCATAGATCAACTTGATCTCATAATGCATCGGTTTTACTTTCAGTGACAGAAAGTAGATTGAAAAGTTTAGAAATATTTGAGTTTGGATTTAATCTCGAAACGTTTACACCCAATCATATGAAACTGATTTAGTTTTTGACACAGCAAAGGCTGAACATTTTGAGAAATAAGGTGCCAGGGTTAGGTCACTGTAACCTAAGGCATACTTGGAATTTCAGAAAGTTAAGCTATAACATTACATTATTTGAATATATATGGGCTTCAATTGTAGATATGGTGGTCAAGACATCAGTTTACAGGTGACAGACAGCAAAGCCTGTGCATAGACAATTAGACTGATGCCCTTGGATATTCAAATAATGTACTGTTATTTTGATTCTAATCCAATCATACAATATTACTTCATATTTTTTTCTGTCATAAAGCAGAAAAAGATTAACAAAAATTATTTATTACTATGTGAAATTTCAACTCAGTTTGTGCATCCTTGTGCCAAATAGAAATTAGAAAAAAAATACTCCGAATTTTAAATGCATCATTTGACACTTTTTTTTTCTCTTAAAGTTTTAGAACTGTTATTTTTTGCAGGCCTATGATAAAGACAGCACACATGATATGAGTCAAGTTACATACAAACTAACAAAAGATGGAGCATACTTTACTGTACAGTCTAATGGTAGTCTATCAGCTAAACAGAAACTTACAATGGATATTACTAATGCTGGGAAGTTTGATATAGGAGTACAAGCTTCCAATCACCTGGCATGTGTAGGATCTGTTACAGGCAACAATGTACAACATATAACTGTTGTTTTAAAGGTTTGTTTATTGTGCACTTATTAATTTGTTCAGTCCTTAGTTCTACACTTTGTTATTTCCAATGAATAAGAAAAAAATTAAATAAATTCAGAAATTCAGATCACATGCATGCACATAGTGTTTCTCTCTGTATTGCTTTCCTCCATTTTTCAGGGTCTACCCTGTCTTGTTTTTTTTTCAGCTCACTGGGATGAATGTCCGGAGAGCTATTGTCATACCCCGGCGTCGGTGTCAGCAAAACTTTAACCTGGCTTGTGGAATTGATACCTGAAGAGCTAGGGTGTTGATATTTGGTATGTGACTTCCTTGTGATGAGAGCTTTCTTCTGGTACCATACTTGTAGACATTTTGACCTTGACCTTGACCTGAGGGCAAGTTTTAAAAAACTTTAACCTTGCCTCTAGAAGGTAGGCTNTTAGTGGTAGGGTGTTTATATTTGGTATGTAACTTCCTTATGATGAGAGCTTTTTAGTGGTACCATATTTGTAGACATTTTGACCTTGACCTTGCCCTTAGATTTTTGAAAAACTTTAAACTTGCCTTTAGAAGGTAGGCTTTTAGTGGTAGGGTGTTTATATTTGGTATGTAACTTCATTATGATGAGAGCTTTCTTGTAGACATTTTGACATTGACCTTGCACTGAGGGCAGTTTTTAAACAACTAACCTTGCTTCTGGAATTAAGTTGTTTAGTGGTAGGGTGTTTATATTTGATATGTGACTTTCTTGTGATGAGAGCTTTCTGATGGTACCTTTCTACAACTTTCAAATTTATTGTGCATTGAGGTCACTCTTATCCCAGGCGAGCTATGTTGTCTTTCTGACAACTCTTGTTTCTTTGCTAATTTAAAGGATTTTTTTTTAATTTCAGATTTAATCTATCCCCTCTCTACCACTAAACAAAAATTAATGATTCTGACTGGTCAATAAGGATTTTCATTGTAAATTCATATTAAAGGGATGTCATCTGACAAGTAACTTACATCCCTGATGACCAAGATTCATATTAAAAAAGGTTCTTAAATGCCATCCTTGATATTCACACTTAAGTTAGTGAAAACAATATTTTATTTATTTAAAGTTTTAAAGTGGTACAGGTTTCTAAAAAAAATGTCAAATAGATGTGTTGTATATGTTGTTAACACAAATTTTACTCAATAAATTAATCCACATAGTATTGTCATATTAATCATCTGTAGATTAATTATACCCCAGCAGGCCATTAGGGGGTATATAAAAATAACCCTGTCTGTCTGTCTGTCCGTGTATCCACACTTCTTGTTAGTGCATCTCCTCTTAAACCACTTGACGGATTTTGATGAAATTTTACACAAAGAAAGGACACTATATGGAGATGTGCAAAAAGGAATATAATTATTGTCCAAAACCAGGAAGGGGAGATAATTTTGCTTTGACTATTTATTTATTTGAACTTTGACAATTTTTCAAAGAAATTATTTAAAGGGTAGATAATTTGAAATAAATCTATGGGTGAGAAACATTTTTGTTAATTGTGATCCTCGTAAAAAGTTGTTTTTAATGTTTTGTAAAAAAAGATTCTATAGCGCTTATGATTTTTGTGTAAAATGTCAAAGACGCCAAAAATGGGTGGTTTATATTTTTGGTCTGAACATTTACATGGGCAACAGCTCTTGTTTTAACATGTACAATTGGGATAGTTTTATGTTTTTTCAGGATGTGAACAATTTTTCACCAAAGATGGAGAAGAGAAATTTCAGTATTATTATCCCAGAGAGTTTTAGTGCTGGAACAGTGATTAACAAAAAAGATAGGTACATAAATATATCCTTTATTTCATTCAAATTCACATCTACACAATTCAAATTCTTAGATCTAACCCAGACTTCTACATATAAACCAATTTCTTAGATCTATCCTAGATGATCCTTGAAGTCAAAATGGCTACTTTAGTACAAATGCATCCTAAATTCCATTGTCGTCAGCATCGTCAACATTTACATTTACCTTGTTGTTAAAGTTTTTTAAGCATCCAAAACTTCATCAAATCTTTATGGAATCATTTGAAATTTACACTGTAGCATCTTCATTATAAAGAATCTGTAACAAAATGAAATTTAAAAAAATTGAAACTTTATAACTTTTGAATACTGATATGAGTTAATACCAAGAACTCTCTAAGACCTGTTATTTTTTTGGAATTTTTTCTAAAAGGCTTCAGATATAGTGAATAAAGACTCGTGCAGTTGATAAACTATGAAAATACCGATTTACAGGTACAAAATAACTACGATCATACCGATCTCCACGTAGACTTTGTTGGTCAAGGTCCCACCATACTAAAAGTGTTTACCCTGAATTTAAAGGTAAAAAAAGGGCCTGCGGATTATACACAGATGCGGTTAATACATGGCTTTTTACGGTATATAGGTTGGTCTTGAGTATTACATGACAGTCTGCTGAATTGCTTTTGTCTGTGACCTCAATTTCACGTTCCAATGAACATCTTAAGTTTTTGTGCTTAGTTTAGTTTCTTAGTAACTATAAGTGGTAGGTCAGTGATATTTGGTATATAGGTTGGTCTTAGGTAGTACATGACAGTCTGTCATATGGCTTTTTTCCATGACCTCAATTTTGCAGTCTAGTGAGCATGTTAAGTTTTTTGTGATTAGGTCATTTTCTCAGTATCTATAAGTGGTAGGTCAATGATATTTGATATATATAAATAGGTTGGTCTTGGGTAGTAAATAACAGTCTGCTTTATGGCTCTTGTCTGTGACCTCAATTTCAGGGTCCAGTGATCATGTTAAGGTCCCAGTATCTATAAATATAAGGTCAATAATATTTGGTATGTGGGTTTGTCTTAGATGGAACATGACAGCCTGCTATTTGGCTTTAGCCCTTGACCTCATTTTCACGGTCTAGTGAACATGCTTGGTCTTTCAGTATCTATCAGTGGTAGGTCACTGATATTTGGCATTTTCGTTTCGGGTAATTTATGACAGTCTGCTATATTGCTTTTTCACTTGCCTTAATTTCACAGTCTAGTGCAGTTTGAGTTTTCACATCAATTTTGCGACCAAGTAGGAATTGGGGAGACATCTATTATGGTCTACCTTTGTTGTTATGTTGCAGTATACATTTCTTTTCATGTTCATATCATTGTTAGTCCCTACTTGTATTCTGTTTTTGATGTTTGTCCTTTAGCAAAACTAAGTTTGTCTTCTGTCTTGCCTTCTTTTTCAAGTTAATCAACCTTTTTGTACTAATTTCTTCACTTCAATAATGAAAAAAAAGGTGGAATAAAATCTTTATTTTAGAATATCAGCCACAGACCAGGATGTCAGTGAAGAATATAACACAGTAACATATTGGATTAAAGGTGGAAATACGAATAATACATTCCATATAGACCATTATAGTGGAGAAATCTATCTTGTTAAACCATTAGATTATGAACATGGAACACGGTCTTACACATTACAGGTAATTCTAGTGATGTTTTCAATTTTGTATAGTTCTATTTTCACTGCAATGCATGGATACAAACATATAATTTTCAGTCTCTATGTTTCCAACAAGATATTAATATTCTCGTGATGTTTAGTGACAAGAAATTATTCAAAGAAAGAAGATGCTATATTTAAAAAAAAAAAGATGTAAATAAAGTTCACAAAATTGCAGTAAATCAAGAAAAAAATTGTGATTAAAACACAAGCAAACAGACGTATAGTTGAGTATATGTGGTAATTTCATAATTACACAGTCAAACTTCGATGGCTCGAACACCCAAGGGACCGATGAAAACAGTTCGAGTTGAAGAGGTGTTCGAGTTATCAAGGTCAAATTATGTTTAAACAAAGGTACTAGAAAAAGGGTTCAAGACATCCATGGGGTATTAGGTATTGTAGTTCGAGCCATCAAAGTTTCACTGTAAATGCATATTTTTATTACATGTTTATCCTGCTCAAATAAAAAAGTACTTACAGTGTTGCAAGTGTAACCATATCAATAGCTGCTATTCTGACAAATAGAGACTGGACAATTACCAATTACACTTGGATACAGTGATAATTTTTTCAAAGTTATAAATATTATCAACATTTGTTGATTTCTCGTCAGATTTCTGCAATTGATTGTTTGAACAGTACAGATGGACATTGTAACCATAATGATACAGCCGTAGTTAGAGTTGACATCACAGATGTCAATGACAACAAACCCACTTTTACACCAGGTAAGTCATGTGATATTAGGTTTGACAATATGAATGACAACAAACCCAATTTTACACAGGGTTACATAATCTGATGTTTGATCAATCCATATTGATTGTCTGCTGAAATCAAACTCTAAAGTAAGTATGAACCAAATCATCAGTATAAAAACAGTTTAACCTTGACTGCATATGTATTGCCCTGGTAATATGTTTTAATTTTTAGCTCGCCGGGACGAATGTCCGGAGAGTTATTGTCATACCCCCAGCGTCGGCGTCGTCAGCAAAAACTTTAACCTTGCTTGTGAAATGGAGACCTTAAGAGTTGGGATGTAGATATTTAGTGTGTAGCTTCCTTGCAATGAGAGCTTTCTTTTGGCACCATATTTGTAGACATTTTGACCTTGATCTTGCCCTTTTGGCAATGTTTGAAAAACTTTAACCTTGCCTCTAGAAGGCAGGCTTTCAGTTGTAGGGTGTTCATATTTGGTATGTGACTTTCTTATGATGAGAGCATTCTAGTGGTACCATATTTCTAGACATTTTGACCTTGACCTTTCCCTAAGGGCAATTTTTGAAAAACTTTAACCTTGCCTNTAGTAGACATTTTGACCTTGACCTTGCCCTGAGGGCAATTTTTTTCAAAACTTTAACTTTGCTTCTAGAATTAAATTGTTTAGTGGTTGGGTCTTCATATTTGGTATGTGACGCTCTTTTGATGAGAGCTTTCTAATGGTACCATATTTGTAGACATTTCCCTGAGGGCACTTTTTGAAAAACTTTAACCTTGCCTTTAGAAGGTAGGCTTTTAGTGGTAGGGTGTTTGTATTTGGTATGTGACTCCCTTATGATGAGAGCTTTCTAGTGGTACAATATTTGTAGACATTTTGACCTTGACCTTGCCCTGAGGGCAATTTTCCAAAAACTTTAGCATTGCCTCTAGAAGGTAGGCTTTTAGTGGTAGGGTGTTTATATTTGGTATTTAACATCCTTATGATGAGAGCTTTCTTCTGGTACCATATTTGTAGACATTTTGACCTTGACCTTGCCCCAAGGGCAATTTGTTAAAAACTTTAACCTTGCCTCATAAAGGTAGGCCTTCAGTGGTAGGGTGTTTATATTTTGTTTGTAACTTCCTTATGGTGAGATCTTTCTTGTGGTTCATATTTGTAGACATTTTGACCTTGACCTTGCCCTGAGGGCAATTTTTTTCAAAACTTTAACTTTGCTTCTAGAATTAAATTGTTTAGTGGTTGGGTCTTCATATTTGGTATGTGACGTTCTTTTGATGAGAGCTTTCTAATGGTACCATATTTGTAGACATTTTGACCTTGACCTTGCCCTGAGGGCAAAATTTTAAAAACTTTAACTTTGCTTCAAGAATTAAGTTGTTTAGTGATTGGGTGTTTATATTTAATATGTGACTTTCTTGCGAAGAAAGCTTTCTATTACTTTCGAATTTATTGTGTATTGAGGTTACTGGAATCCCCGGCGAGCTATGTTGTCTGCTGACAACTCTTGTTTAAAGATTTTACTCATGAACCTTGGAACTAATTTTAATGGCAATTTCTTTTAGTTGATAATAAATTTATGTAACAAGAATTATTTATAGATATATTCACTTTGTAAAAAAATAAATTCTCCCTATTTGTTGCAATGTCGAAATTAAAGTTAAAAAGAGGCTTAAGTTACTCAGTTACAGGCAGGTTAGTTGTTCTGGTATTGACTCAGCATTTGAAATATGATTTTT
>MJUU01036711.1:60974-72180 GCA_002080025.1 Modiolus philippinarum | reverse complement strand
TCAAAAACGTTTTTTGAAAACCTACGGATTTTTGCCATATCAACTACTCTCTTTGAAATCCTATGTACAATAAATAAAAATGTGTCAATTCCATCAAAGAGTATTACGTATAAACTATACTGGAGGCAATTTAAGCCCCTTACAGGCTTCGTATAGTCAGGAATAATCTAAGATTTAGAAAAAAGGGTCAGAATTTGTTGAAATTTTGTATATTTTTCTCCTCGGCAAGATGTGTGAGTGATTGGCAATGATCTACCCGAAAAGACACATGACAACAGAAGACTTAAAAGTACATTTTTAATTGTGAGTCGACAAGCCACCTCAAGAAGCCTACAAGGAAAATCAAACTCAAAACTCCACAAAGAGTTGGTAAAGAGTTATCATGTATTTAAGTAGACATCGGTACTTTCAGTTGGAGGTAAGTATACCTGTTAAATCTTCAAATGATCGGAACAAAAAGCCAATTCGTGCCGAAAACCTGTCGATATTCCCTATCACGCAAAGAATGCAGGTAACGTCCCAATTTCTTTGGATTTTTTTTATCGGTTTGAGGCATTTTTTTAAACAACATATCCGTAATAATGAGGATGAGAGATGCCCTTAGTAAAAATATATTTGCGCGTCACAACACGAATTTCTTCGATATCAAAGGTTCATATATTTCAGTAGATCCAAAATTTATTACCGAATTTACTGAAACCGACTTTGACAATACCGGCCTTTTTATTGGTAGTATGACGGTATGCCACGCGTGGAGGGATTCACACTGCTTGTTGCCTCAATTTGCGTTGAATATGAATTGCCGTGTTTGATTGGATTTTTTATTTTATTATTTTTCCATTTTCACTTTTGCTTCTGTATTCGTTCGCTGACGTTTTCAATAAAACGTCTGATATGTATTTGATAATTTTTAAAACCTGTCTGAACTTTGTTGTAAAAGTTTGGATGTGATAGAAAGGTTTCGTCCGTTACATTCGTGAAGAGTTGAACAAACGTATAGATTTCAGATTTTATTAGTACACTTAGACACATACATGTGCAACAAGAGGTCATATAACAATACATATAAATATGATATAAATGACAGAGTGAATAAGTTGACGAGATATAGCACATTAATACAGTATATATTAGAATAACTTATTTAACTTACAAATAAATACAGCTATGTTGGTTAAAACCTTGACATTGCATAATGATAGCATACCCTTCACTTTTATAGTATTTGGATTAGTATAATAATATCTAGGTATATATTTTTGTCTTAAATATCAGTGACAGTGCTATCTGTGCAGGGTAGAAGTAGTGAAATTCATCGCCAATTCCACCTTTGCACAGAGTGCACGTCCTTTCATTTCTGGGAGTACCATTCCATCTTCCTACTTCTATCGGTAGTTTACAATTTGACGTTCCGATTTAAGATATTTGTGTTCGTCCAAAATCAGACATTTTAGTTAAATAATTTTCAAACTTAAATTCTGTTTTAAACAATAAATAAAATTCTCCTTGGGATGAATGTTCAATATCAGAAAAGCATCTTTGTATAAATTGGTCCTGAAGTCGTTCATAGAGCACCAACTTCAAATACCGATGTTCAATTTTAAATTGATTTGAAAAAATATATCCAAGGCCTGCCACGTTGTCAAAAATAGATTTAACATGGGAGATCCATTTAAAACTAATATCTTCATCAAATTGTAAATTATACATTAATTTATAAAGTATACTACTAAGTTTGGTCTCATTCTGCATTAGTTTACATCAAAAAGACACCATTCTCAATTTTACTCGAATATTTAGAGGATATCTTCCCAATTCCCCATAAATCATGAAGTTTGGGGTAGAGGATCTCAAACCCAGAATTCGCTTACAGAACTGCAAATGTATTTTTTCAATGAGTTTAAGATTCTCAAAACCCCAAACCTGCGATCCATACAAAAGAATAGGTTCAACCAAAGTATCAAACAATTTGAACTGGATATCTATAGGTATTTTTTGATTTCTAACTTTTTTATATATAGAAAACAATGATATACGAATGGTGCAAGTTGACATATACGCCCCTTAGGATGGACCAAAAGGAACGACGCTGTCAAGAAAAGATAATTAGTTATAGTGAAACCAAATTCTTTTTTTACCATGATAACTAGATTTAGAAAAGGGCAATATTTAGAATCACTGGTTGCTTTAATGAGTTTCAGTTCTTGTGGATAAAGCTGGTGACATAAGCTAAAATTACAAATATCGATAGTAATGGTATTTTCAAGATACCTCCTATTTCATTGACAATTGAAATAAGTTTACCGCTGTTATAAATAGCTCTTTTTTGGTAGTATATATGTTATTTGGGCTCTATCGAATTTTAAAAATGTTTGGTTTATGGTCTTCCAAATATTTTGATTTTGAGCAGCACTGAAGAGACCTGAGTTGTTGAAATTGCCATATGCTAAAAAATTACAGTCACTTCGGTATTTTGTTATTTATCAAGCTTAGTTCGTAACAGACAAGCTAAATATCTGCAATGAGAGGTGCCCATAAGAATTTCAATCTTTTTCATAAGGGTGCATTATCATATTTTCAAATTTTGGCATTTTTTTGTTGTTGTTGTAATTTTCGAATGAAAGTCTGACCTATTAGTTTATAGTGTTACTTATATTAAGCCAAGCTTTCCCTGTGGTTGTTTATATGTTGTGATAGTCTTCTATGAGTCTTTCGTCGGATAACAGATGACAGCAGTTGTAAGACCACTTTGCTAGTTAATTATAGGCTTTGTTACGACCTTGCATCTATGGATAACGGAGTGCATTGATGTAGCGTTGGTTGATAATATTGGCTCTTTCGAGAACGGAACTCTTGTGTAACTGATAATGGAAATACCAGTAAGCATCTGGCTTATTGATATACATATATACCAACTTAAAAACAAACTATTTATGAAATTGAGCGTACTTATGATTTTTCATGCATGCCAATTCTTTAGATAAATTAAAATTGTTGAGAAATAATTAACCTGAAGCGCTAAAAGTAGGTTAATTTTAAGTATAAATCACCCTAATCTCAATATTGTAAATTAATTAGTGATTCCCTCTCGATGTGTTGCAAAAGTTTTTGACAGGCGGCAAACACGACTCAAAAGTCCGGTATTAGCAATTGGGACAATAAAAATGAATTCTGCTCATGATTGTGCTAGGAAATGTCTTGAAATTGCTATGAGGTATGATCAAAGTTCATTATTGAAGGCCTCATGGTGACTTCAAGACGAACAACAACAATAAAAGCATTGTTCCTTAGCTTGTTTTTACCAGATATTTGTAGAGCCTTTGTCTCATGTGCATTTACTCCTTATCTTTTCATTGTGATTTTAAGACTGGGGTTTATTTTTCATGCAGTGTGAAGTCCGTAAAAAGATTCCCCATGCAAGAAGTCTTTTTCAGCTATTGTATACATGTTCTTGAGAAATATCTCATGTGAATACACTATCATAATTTCAAACTTTGCATTTTATCTTTGGCAGTCTGATCATTCTGTTTATAGTGCTCACGCTTCACTATATAATTATGTTTTTCTTGCAATTTACTCGCTTAGTGTCCTGTAGTTGTTTATAGTGTCCTGTGGTTGTTTATATGTTTTCATTGTCGTCTGTGAGTCTTTTGTCTGGCGACAGATGAGAGTGGTTGTAAGAATACTTTGCCAGTTAATTTTATGAATGTTGACGACCCGGGTATTCATATGAGATATCTCTTAAGAACAGGACGTACACAACTTTTGCATGGGGAATCTTTACGGACCTCACACTGCAGGAGAGACAAACTCCAGTCTTAATGGGCATGAATGTAGCAATGAATTTCTCTCAATTCGATGCTAGGACATCTTGAACTTACTATGAGATAATAGCAAAGCATTAACTCAATATCCCTTCATTGCTTATTTTAGGACTGGAGTTTGACTCTCCTGCAGTGCAGAGTCCTTAAAAAGGTTTCCCGTTCGAATGATGTATGCTCTTTACACATTTCAGTTATGGTGTACTTGTTCTTGATGGAATCTCTCATATGGATGCACTATCATACTTTCAAATTTTTGCATTTTATTTTTTGAAATTTTAAATGTGTTTTTGTGACCACCTGTTTATTGTGCCCACATCTCATAATGTTATTAAGAAAAAGAAAGGAAATGGGGTAAATGTTAAGAAGACAACATTCAATCTCCTGGTTAAAACGATTATTCATTTTTTACTATAGACTCTATGAATACCCTGAGGTTGTTCAAATGTTGTGGTTGTCTTCTATTAGTCTTTTTGTCAGCGATTGTATGTACAGTTTATCCGGCATCCATGGGTAAAGAGACATGATACGGCGTATCTAGACATTTAGCAAAAAAAAAAAAAAAAAAAAAAATTCCGAGAGCATGGATGTAGGGTTGTTGGACAATTAGCAACAAATTTCTCTCAAACCGGTGCTAGGGCCGTCTTGAACTTGATAAATGAGGTAATATCAAAACTCATTGTTGAAGGCCTCACGGTGACTTCAAGATGAAGAACAACAATAAAAGCGTTGTTCCATTGCTTGTTATTACCATGTTTTTGTAGAGACTTTGTTTCATGTGCATTTACTCGACATCGTTCCATTGTTAAGACTAGAAAAGTTAAAAGGCCCATTTAATAGATTTATCAAATTATGAAAGTAGAAAATTGTTTATAAATGAAACTGGTATTAGATGTGATTTATCTAAATTTAAAGTATCGTGTAAATATAAAGTGTGGAAGACACGTGAAAGTATGACATTTAAGGTAGTTCGATCCTAATAAAAATATCAGACAGAATTTTTTTCTTTTTAGATATTTTGTAGGTTTTAACCTATATACTCAAAAAATAAAATAAAAATGATATGTCACCGATCATCTTTTCCTGTTATCTGGCTTTGAAAATCAGGCCAAATTCAGATTTTTTCACCAATATTTACAAAGAATATATAGGGAACTGTGAGAACATGCTTATTGTTTATCTTTCATATAAAATAAATATCAGATAGATTTTTTTAATTTTTTGATATTTCAGAGACATACACCTAAGCTATCTGTTACGCTGAAAAAATCTATATGTCACCGTTCGATTAAGAGAGATATTTTATATAGTTTACGAAATAGACAATATTTACGGGGAAAGGGAGCTAATTCGCGGGAAAGTGTATATCAATATATTATGACGTCACAGTGAATAGGCCAATACAGGAATATTCCGGTTTGAAAATCAAGTCAATTCCGCATCCGACTCGTGTTTCGCAAATGCGCCAATCGAATGCGCCGTGTATCTTAATTATAAAAGCTTATTTCCTGTAGACATCCTATGAGTATGTATGATGGAAAATACAAGGAATGTGGTAAGGAACTCTTACTTCTAATTTGAATATCACGTACTGATATGTACAAAATGTTTAATTAGTGGCAGATAAGTATTGATTCCATTATAGACGATTTCTAGAATAATGCAAGAAAAAACAAGGGTAAGATGTACAAATGATATCATGAGTTGGTTCTGATATCAACATTAATTTTACAATAATAGAAATAATGAATGACTAAATAAATAAATACTATGAATAATAAAAAAAAAGAACTCGTACTTCTCACTATTTTTGACAAACATTAAAATAATCATTGTCAACTTCAACCACATATGACAGGGGGATTTTTCCGTAAGGAAGTGAAATCCAGTATAGGAAAAAGAACAGAATAAAGGGCAAAAAAACTTCCTATGTGAGTTTAAAATCTACCAGTTTTTGCATCATTGAATTATTTCTTGTTAATATTGTAGTAGGGTAGACTTTAGCTTCTTGCAGTATTATCTGTGAGAGGCATTGGCATTTTGCGAGATATTTTTGTGTGTGTAAACTTGAGACAAATAATATTTTATTTTTCAACTGTCCTGTCGCCAACTCAAATTAACTAACACATCACCATATAGCCTAATATTAATAAATCATTTGACAAATACCCCTATAATCCAGTAGGGTGTTATTGTGCTCTGGTCTAATTGAAATCATTCATCCGGGGCTTGATTACAATATATAAGTATGCTAAATTAAAGATAAATTTGCAAATATCGAAGCAACAATCCCCAGAATACAAGAATGCAGTGCTATACAGGAAGGATCATACACAGAGAGACAACGTAAGCGACATTGTCGAAACAAAGAGAACATAATACAAACATCACAAAAAATGAGGGAAATGAGTACCCCAGCTCCACAAGTGTCAAAATATGTAAGTATTTTTAATCGTGATATCCAATTTTCATAGTTTTAATAATATTTTTGTTTCTTGATTACTTGAATTTCTTGTTTTAAATTCCATGTATTAAAACTGTAGGAAAAATATGAATTTCGTTAGGAACTTAATTTCGTGGTTTTAGCAAAATTGCGAAATTTGAATCCCACCAACATTAGTATATAAAATATACCGAAGTTGCATATAAACAGTAAATTTCGTTATGCTGTACACGTGTTTCAAGGAGTAACCTCTCATCAGCAGCATTAAAATTAAGTAATATGGAAAGCAATAATCTAAAAGTAGTCTAAAAAAGAAGAACACATTTCCAAAAATATCTCGCAGTACATTTTTTGACAGTAGTGTATCCCAACAGGTATGAAATTCATTCAGTACATTCCTACTAAATTGCGATGAAAATTTCTCATCTATAATTGGTTATATCACACCTTAAACATATCGGTAAACAGGAAGTGGTGATACGGCAGACCTAAAGATGAATTGCCCGTTACAACTCAGTATCATAAAGGACCAGACCAAATTTTAAATTTATCCCACATATGCAAGCCGAGTAAACTGAGACGAAAATTTCTCGTCCATAGTGGATAATAGTAAAACTTGAACATATCAGCAGACAGGAAATGGTAATACAACAGACCTGAAAATTGTTTAAAAATTACAACTCAACATAATCAAGCTTCAGACCAAGTCTGACATCATTCCAACTTTGGTACAAATTTCCGGTTCGTAGTAAAAGAAAGAATCGATATACAGGAAGTTTAAACCTCGACAGACCTGTAAATTGTTTCACTTATTATTATAGCTCCCGACCAAATTTGAATGAATTCCCATTTATTCAAACCAAGCAAACTGCGACAAAAATTTCTCATCCATATGGCATTATAGTAAAACTGCAACATATGGGCTAGCAGAAAGTGGTATTAAGGCAGATCTGAAACTCTGCAGACATTTCAATTAAAATGTATTTTTTCTTGAGGGAAAATATCTTATGGATACACTATCATACTCTCTAAGTGTGGCATTTTATTATTTTTTGTAATTGCCAAATATTAGTCTGACTATTCTGTTTATAGAGCCAACATCTAATTGTTTTATTATACCAAAATTTATTAAAATTGAGTCGATGAGTCCCCTATGATTATTTATATGTTGTTACTGTCTTGTATGAGTCTTTTTGTCGGGCAACAGATGACAGCAGTTGTAAGAGCACTGCCAGTTAATTTTATGTTTGTTTACAACCCCGAATCCATGACGAAAGGGATACAAGGATGTGGCGTTGCTCGACATCTAGCAATGAATTCCCCTCAAACCGGTGCTACTGTGAGGTATGAGCATTGCTCGTTGATGAAGGCCTCATAGTGACCTCAAGATGAAGAACAACACTAAAAGTGTTGTTCCATTTCTTGGTCTATCATGTAGTCTCATGTTCATTTACTGCATATTAATTTACCCATTACAACTTATTATCATAAAGCTCGTGATAAAATTTGAAATTTTTCCAAGCCAAGTAAACTGTGAAGAAAACTTCTATTTCATAGCTGGCTATAGTGAAACTTCAACATATCGGCAAACAGGAAATGAAAAATGACTAACCTTGAAATACCTTAAATGTTACAACTCATTATTATATAGCTCTAGAATAAATTTGAAATCATTGCCTCTCATACAAACCATGTTAAATGCGACGAAAATTTCTCATCCTTAGTGGGATATAGTTAAACTTCAACATTTCGGCAGATAGGAAGTGGTAAAACAGAAGACATGAAAAATGCTTATACGTTATAACTCAGCTTCAGAGTAAAAAATGAATTAATTTCAATATATACAAGCCGAGAAAACTGACCAAATATGTTTGACAGACGGACAGACAGAATGAAGAACTGATGGACGTACGGACAACCAATCACCAATATACTCGCCCCGGGTGTAATTTTCAGCGTAAATCCTTAAAATATAGGTTAATTGAAAGTACCTGTCAGGTGTATGTTGATACTATAAAATGGGTTCATGCTGAAATGCTCGGACACTGATCTTGCTGGAATATAGGATACTTCATACCTTTTGTATCAAAACATATGCTTACTTTGTAATAATGAAACATATAAATTGCATTGCATTTCATATTTTCTTTTTCAGAAACTTCACACTCTAACAATAGTGATCTTTCTTGTTGACACTGCTGTCACTTTTTGTGCAACAAACCAATATTGCAAGTGCATACAATACAAGGGTAATCTTAAAGTCAACTGTTCAAGAGTCGCCTAAATTTAGCGAGAATGTTTCCGAAATTGATTTGAGTTGATTTAACTTGGAATCAACTAAACAATTTTCAAACGACCAGTTCGACAAACACGCCATCGTTTCTTGTAATATGATTCCACTAAATAAAAAGGTGTATTTTGACCTACTCTTTAGAGGTATGACAAAACTAAAGGTTTTGAATTTATCACAAAACAAAGGGTACGACTCTATCGAGTACCGGGACGTTGCTTTTGTCCAGCTAGTTTCATTACAGAAATTACATATAGATATAAAAGGCGACACACCATTAGGAAAAGGATTTTTAAACATGCAGAACTTGACAGTTTTAAAATTTTCGATTGCTAATGATGCAATCAGTTGTATGTATGTTTCTACAAAATGTTCCTTATGTAAAATCTCTTGACATATCAAAATGTAGACTCATATTTATTGAAGCTGGAACACTTACTTCGTTGACACGCTTACAAACATTGGACATATCTAACAACGATAGATTAGGATGGTGTGGTTTCAGGAATGTGACGCTGGACCTGCCATATACAGAAATACAAATTTTCATTGCTAATCATTTACACGATATGACATCAGAGTTCAGTTCATTACTATTTATTAGTGATATAATACCACTACAAAACACCAGTCTACGTGAGGTATATATAAATCGAAACATATTACGGTCAGTAGAGGTTGGTATAATGAATTATCTTCCTGAAAGTCTGGAGATAATAGAGGTCAGAGAAAACAGATTTTCGTTCCGTTTCGCAAATTTCTTCCATTATAAAGACATCAATATTAATCATCTAGTAAATTTAAAGAGTATATCTGTAAGTTATGGTGGAACAGAACAAGTCTCGTATTATCAGACCATTGTTGGCGTTCCAATTATTGCTGAATGTTTGTATTCAAGACTAAAATTGGATAAGATTTTGACTCAACCTTGTTCGTTGTCGTAAAAAAAAATATCGAAGATACTCCTCATTCATATGGCAATGGTTACAATTATGCAATGACCGATTCCCAGAATTCCAGAAAAGGTAATGACTCTCAGTTTCGAAGTATTGCTGTTAATGTTTTTACTAATACGACTGAAAAATATCTTGACCAAATACACTACAAACAGACAGTTTATGAAGTCTTATTACCTGTCCCGCCATATTTGAAAAACCTATCAGCCATAGGCGTATTAGATGCCATAACAGATTTTGAAGATATTAATTTGTCGATTAGATTCACATCAGATACTGTTGAGTTACTAAATATGACCAAGAACGGAATCAGAAACTTGCAAGCTTCTTTCAAAACGTGACGAAAATACATGTTCTAGACTTATCTTATAATCAATGTGTCAATATTTCGTCGAATTCTCTGCATGGATTTATTGGATTGACAAAACTACTGTTGGATGAAAATGAACTCTATGATTTCTTCAGCAGTAAGGGTAGTTGTCTTTCGTTTAGCAGAATGTTCAAGCTACAACACCTTGATATTTCTAGGAACAAGATAACCAATTTGCATGACTGCTTATTACAAAGCATGTCAAAACTCCAGATGATTAATTTAAGTTATAATCGTTTAACTAATTGGAACGTCCCAATCAAGTATATATCTCACCTATATCTTATCAACCTTGCAAATAATGAGATTCAATATTTTGATGCAAATGCGATGCAATTGCTGAAATCTTCGCCAAGTGATGGACTACAAATTGATTTATCAGGAAATCCGCTCCATTGTATTTGTGACAGTTTAATGTTTGTTAAATGGATTCTCAGTGCATATAACGTTCATATGGACCAACACGAGTGTAAATTAGGAGATGATTCAATAAAAGTCTCTTTCGATTATGCAGTAGCCCAATTAAATCATAAGTGCCAAAATAATTTGTTTATATATATTATAATTAGCTGTTGTATTTTCATAGTTATTTCCATTATAATGATGGTTCTGATAATCAAAAACAAATGGAGAATTAGGTACTGGTTTTACGTATCGAAAAATAACAAAGCAACCACAAGATCTATTGGGGGATATCAAAGGCTTCCAGAAGATTATAAGTATGATGCCTTTATTTCATATAGCGAAAACGAGGGAGAGTTTATTCGAAATGAGGTGTGTCAAGTTTTAGAAGCAGAACATGATTTAAAGCTCTGTATTCACGAAAGAGACTTTATTCCGGGATGTAATATTGCAGAGAATATCGTTAACGCTATTCACAACAGTAGGAAGGTGATTTGTATCATAAATGAAAGCTTTATTCAGTCAAACTGGTGCATGTACGAGCTTAATATAAGCGTAACCGAGAGTGTTGTGTCTAGAAACGGAAATGCTATTATTTTGCTCATACTCATGAGATACAGACCTAACAAGAAAACTCCGAAAGTCCTTATGAACGTTATTAGACAGGACACGTATATAGACGTTCCACCATTACCAGAAAACAGAACAACATTTTGGAGAAGAGTGGTAGCTGGAAAAGAAAAATGAATTCATTAATTTGTTGTTGACAACTTTCTTTCAGTTTTAATAACTAGAGGCTCAGAGACTGAGCCTGTATCGCTCACCTGACAAAACGCTTCTATGCCATGCATGACCAAAAATGATCATGTTTTTTACCAATGGGGTAGGGTGTTTAGGTATGTTCTCAATTAGCACCCGTGTTGC
>MJUU01036708.1:0-10902 GCA_002080025.1 Modiolus philippinarum | reverse complement strand
GTGAAAGTGAAGAAGGGGGTACATGACTGCTATTTCATGCCTCAGCTGCTACATCATCTGGATTTCAACGCATTATAGCTCATTCTCCTGACACTCCTCTTGTTCAATTTTTGTTTGATATTGGTGTTGAGATTTGGTTACATTTTTCTAAAGGTGGGTGAAGTTACCAGCCAATATCATTGCAGGTACGCTTGAACTAAACTTGTGTGAAGCTCTGCCTGCCTTCCATGCTATTAATGGTTGCGATTCACCAAGTTGCCTTGTAAAACAAGGAAAGGTCAGACCTTAACTGTTTAAATCAAATCTATCGACATTTTCTTTTCTCGCCGAGCTGTCTATACTTCCCTTAGATAAGATCACAGATAATTTGGAACAGTATGTCCTGCGTACTTATAACGGATCTCCAACAAGTGCGGGTTGAAACCAAATGCGGTGTAAACTATTTGAAAAAAGGGGTCACAGAGTGAGATTCTACACCAACCCAGAACCCTGTTTTGCAGCACTTCAACGAGAAAAATACCAAACTTTAATTTTAATCTTCGTTGCAGCCAAACCCTGCAATACCAAATTCAGATGGTCGAGGGTGGAGAAAAAGTGATGATGGATTACCATACTTATGACGCTTAATCAAATGCCTAAACAAATCACAGAAATGGTCAATTCAGGTTTCAAATCCTCAAACTTTCTGTAAAGCAGCTGAATTACGTTGTACTGAAGCTTGTTTGTGTGAAGGTGGCGAGAATTGTCACAACATTTACGAGAACAATGGTGTGGGTGGTAACAATTTTTCATCTGATGAAGAATCAGACAATGAAAATGATCCAAGCTAGCATGTTTAATGTTTCACAGTGATGGCTTGTTGTATTTGTAAATATTGATTTATTTCGATTTTATGGTCATTTTATACATATGTACATAGTTTTCGGTAATTTTGTAGATAATATCTTATCAATATTTTTATAGAGTTGTGCAATATAATGCATGCCGACAATATCTTTATTTAAAAAAAACATTAATATATCATTTATTGTCTCCCTTATGGACTTTCACACTGACATGGTGCGGGAGCTTGAGATTGCTTTTTACCATATAGACGGATTCAGATTGAATTTTAAATTCAAGTAGATATAATCATGCAAGAGAGGTCATGCATTTGAGGACAGGCCTGTTTTACCATGTACATAGTTCTGTGTTTTTGTATCTTGTGTTTGATTTTACGTATTTAAATCAGGTTTTTTGCTTTTTTTTAGTTTGTTTAATGTTTGCTTTGTATAATTTGGTAATACAGTCGCTTTTATTAACTTACATTACATTAAAAGGTTAAAAACAAAACCAGATTTTGGTCTATTAGCTTTGCATTAGCTAAAAACGAGTCACGAGCTCACTTCCGGTTGTCATAGACACAAAAATATGGCACTTGTGTATAGGTGAATCCTTTTGTCAAACGTTTAACATGTTACAAGAACATGATTTTTGTTTCTTTTTTAATTATATAGAGTTTTCAACTGTGAGGTAAATTTTCTGAAATCATGGACGCCAATTTAAAAATGGCGCTTTCGACACCTTTGCACGGGAAATCGGAAAATCACCTGATGGTTTCATATACTAGAAATATATGAATTTCTGTTGCAACAAAAAAATTGCTGTATACCGATGAGTACAGCGAACTCATTTTCCAGGGCAGATATGCTATTCGGTCCGGGGACTACATCTACACATTCAATAAAAACATGTTGCATTGTATTAGGACAGTTGCATGGAACACATACAGTTTTGTCATCACTGTTGAGGATAAAACTCTGTGTTGTTCTAGTGTGTCCAATACGACATCGGGTCAACACTACCTGTTCCCTACGGTTTTTACCACAGGAACCGAATTGTTTGCCGACGCCTGACTGTATCCCATGCTGTTTGTTATTTATCTGCAGACTCCATTTGGCCTGTCATAACTTTGAAATGAATTTAACGATTAAAGGTTTCATGTCAGCGTATGACACTTTACAATCCGCCGTCTAGTGCATTATTGGCTTCCTGTTCAGCAACAGTGTTTCCATAGATCCACACATGAAAATAAATAACTTGTTTGCCTAATGTACAAGTTACTTGTAGAATTCAGCTATATTTCAAAAATAATTGGGTGTTTTGTTTTTCGACTTTCATTTCCCAGTAGGCATGAAAGTGAATCAGAGCAGAATATGAACTTATTTGTTTGTGATAAAGCTACAAATTAAGTGCTAAATAAGTAACGTTATCTTCAGCAGTAAATATTGAACTAGAGAATGGTAGTCGGAGAGTTGCTCTACCATCTCCAAAAACGGCTGCAGAAGCCTCTCTGTCTCCATCCTTTGATTGATTGATTGAATATTGTTTAACGTCTACTCAGCAATATTTCAGCTATATCAAGACGAGAACAAGTTTGTTGATAAATAATCACTTTGGGGTATGGAAATGGCCATGGGACGGGAAATTCTGACTGCCACTGGAAAAGTAGGGTGAAATCGTCAAGGGCGGGGAATTTAGCCTTGTAGCCGATCACCTACGGACCACCCCAAAGAGAGCTTGCTACAAGGGTTCTTTAACGTGCAGGAAGCGTGGCATTTCTTCCAACACGTGGACCTGAGTTTACATCCCATCCGAAAGATGGGTTGTGTATTTATTAATCCCGCACAACCACGGAATGGGTCCTATTTCTATATCCCGGGACCCTCGGGGTCAGCCTCCGTTTAGGAGGGGTCACACCCCGCAAGCCGGAGATACTGGGTCCTATTTCTATATCCCGGGGTTCCCTCGGGGTCCTCTGTTAGGATGGCTCATACTCCAAGCTCAGAGGATGCTGCGGGCCTATTCTTCAGCCGGGACCGCGCACGGCGGTGATCCGATTTAATTTTTGCAAAATACTGCTGGATAACCGGAGGATTGGTGTCAAGACTTTTTTTTTATATTTGCGTAATTCGAAATTGTTGGTTTTGGGTTCAACCAAGGAGGTTTTTGGGGAGTTACAATTTAGCCTATTTCATCCAAATTTATATAAGCAGGTTCCAGGGGTGGTTTGATACGCAGTCCAAAAGGTTTTATAACGATTGGGAGTTTTCATATAGAACTTTGGGAAGAGATTTGAAAAAAACAGTATTCGCTAGATACGCTTTCAGCATTGTTGCGTATTGTGAACCAAGTTTGAAACGTCTCTCTTCCAAGAATCATTAGCTGCAACATAGAGACTCTCCACAGGAGAAATTCTGATTGCACCAAATGAAAGACGCAACCTTGGTGATGAACGGTATTTAATAATTTAATGTTTGATTTACGGGCGAAACCGTAAATAAAACATCCATAATCTTAAATTTGATCGAATTAACGGTCGATATAAATGTAATAAAACAGTGCTATTAGCACCCCATTCGGTACTTAGCACAACTTTTGACATATCTAATGTTTCAGGTATTTACTTTATAGCATTTTGATATGGGAGAGAAAGGAAAGTTTAATGTCAAAGATTTTACAATAGAATCTAAAAACTAAATATGGTCGCTAGACTGTAAAATTGAGGTCAAGGACAAGTCATATGCCAGACTGACAGGTACTTCCCAAGAACAAGCTGCATGCCAAATATTATTGACCAAACACTTATAGTTATTGAGAAATGGACTTAATCATAAAAACTAAACGTGGCATTTGAATTGTGCAATTTAGGTCAAGGTCAAATGAATTTGTGCCCACAATAAGTATTTCATCAAAGGGCTTTAAAATATCCTCTAGTAAGTAAAAGTTTACGACGATGCTGTCATACTTCGTACATTTATGTCTCGGTTTTCGCGACTTTCTTTGCGGGGACAATTATCCTGGAACGCATAATACGATCATGGTCAAAACCAAACTTGACCTTGATCGACATTTTGTAATTAGTAAAATTGTCCCCAATATTAAAATTTTCTCTAAAAGCAAACTCATTATCATCCGGAAACAAAAGTGCCACGGACAAGAAGCATCCAATTTACCCTCACCTGTTTAGGCGGGGTGTAAAAATAATTCTTAAGAATTCAGTCCAAAGGATGACGGGATCGCCCATCCTCAAGCTACATGACACACACTGCCTCGGTTAGGTTGTGACTCTCCTTAAGTTGGACCATCTTTTTATTTAAGTATGCAAATGTCAAGGCCGTCGAGAGGAGATTCGCACTTCAGAAATAACAAACCATCAACAACGAGAACCAGGACTGTCCAGCAGATCATCGGAAAGTAACAAAAGCGCCTAAAACAGCAGAAAAAGTAGAGTTGCAAAAGACAGGCCTCGGCCTTAAAAAGATTTAATTTAAATTCACTGATCACGAAGTACATAACACCTTAGTACTTGAGAAAGGCTTTTCGTAACTGAAAGATATTGGTGGGGATCTACAGTTGGTTTCACACCGATGATCTTTTAGTCAGTTGAAACAAGTAACTGTGGCCAAAATATACGTCAGACCGATCCAACAAACCTCGCTATAAAGTATGAACACATAAAGTGAAGAGCAGTCGTAATCTTTCAAGGAAATTTGTTCAAAAAGTGGAGAGTCATTTGGTTCAAGCACTTGTCTTTTATAACCAATGTCGTTCAGTGGAACCATGATGCATATTACGAAATAAAGATACCTTCAATTTAATGACATTAAATCAACGTTGCCAAATTCGGTTACTCTCGCTTTGCTATCAACGTACATATTTGATGAATGAAACTTTTTTGGGCAGGTTATCACTTCTCGTGTGGTTTAAACATCAAAGGTTATCCCTTGGACGCCAACATTACAACATGATTGCAACTTCGGTGTTTTCCTTAATTGATACCGGTATAAATGTCTGTAAGACATCATCTAGAATTTTTGTAAATGAAACATTTCAAATTATAAACTTGAAATTTTTGTGATGAATGGTATATCATTGACTAATAAAACCTTTTATTGTACAGACTGCTTAGAAAGATTACCAAAATTTACAAATTTCTTTTTTTAACATATCCAATGATACTGGTTTTTCACCGCCCCATGCCACTGACCATTATCAGAGTCAGGCCAATACCCCACTAGATTCCACCAGCATTTACTTAAATATTTCATCAGATGTTAAAGATAAAGGTGAAAACAACAAAAAATTCCGTTCCAAATAGGTACAATAAAACAAATTAATCAGTTCAAACCTGTACAGGGAGTATAATCTTGCCATTATCAGAATTCCAATTGACATCAGCAGAGTTCAGAAAGTGATGAGAGTGATCTATCGGTAATGATGGTGTCTCTAGCCAAGCTACCACAAAAACCTTAGCAATGTGTGCATAGCATCTAATAGTCCTGGCACCAACTTTACACTGACAATACCTACCCGTAATACATGGGTGTGCTTTGACAAGACAAGTTTATTTCAACTTAGGCACAGTATACGTGCTACAAGAGGACAAATATATAAATATATACACATTGGTTACAGAACAAGGCACATACATACATATAAATAAACATAAATATATAAAAACAAATAAAAAATAACTTTTATACATATTATACTATTTATGAAATTATTTTTTCAAACTGTCTCAAAAACATACACAATTTTGACAATACCATAACATTGCAGAGGGATAAAAGTCCATGCATTTTATAAATTGTTGGGCGATTTATGTAAATTGATATCAAATGGAATCCAGAGACAATACTGTTTTGTGAAATATGGCGGAACTTGGCCTCCGCTCGGAGAAGACTGTCATCGTTACGGTGAACCGATATAACTTACAATCCATCCTCTGACCTTTTTACTTCAGCTGGTACACTCCTTATTTAATCTCTCGTTCTGTCAGCCTGGAAACTATTGTAATTCAACAAAAGAAATAATTTTCCAGACAACTCTTTTGACGCAATATTTTCATTCACAGCACGTTTTTTTTGAAGTTCATTACATATTTAAGATAAAAATGACATCGTAACTTTAACGATTGGTTTATCTAGAATGACAAATGGTATAGACGATGCGAACATAATCTCAGATAATTTAATGCTCTGTTTTGGGTCGTTTTTACCTGGATATGGGATGTTGTCCCCTTGACATTCACCCCATTTCCTTTCTTTTTCATATAATCTCCGACGTACTTCAACTGGATGTTAAATATATGGTGTGCATTAAAGGACTATTACAAACTATTTCAGTTCATCAGGAAATATGGAATACAATAAGGGAAATGTTAATTGAACAAAGTAAAAATGGTAAGGTAGGCCATAATCAAAAGGTAAAATTAAACATCATATACAACTAAAACAACTTAAATATCGAAAACGGGTTGAGAGAAAAGTGCGCCCAAGGTTTCGGCCAGTATGGCCTTCTTCTAGGGGCAACCGGGACAGAAAAATGGAAAATGTGTAGAGGATACAAGAGAAGACTACTGACTAACGTGTAACGAAAATCAACTGTTAAAATCATGCTTAATCTTGAACTGAATCCAAAAAGAAAACAAACCATTGGTATACTGTTCTGTAAAATCGTGTAATTTCACGAAATGTTAATTGCCTACTTTCACCTTATCACATATATGGTTTGCATAAAAAACTTAAACAATCTACTTGAGCTCAAAAGAAAAATCAACTCAACAATAATACATTTCAGAATTCGAGAAATATATCACGTGTCATATATTTAATGGATATAAAAGAATACAATACATAGTTTGAAAATATACAACATCAAATACTATTGTATATACCTTAAAATAGACTAAGAAGACACTTTCAAACAATGCACTCTTTCACATAATACAAATATATATCATGTATAACACTAAAGATAAATAACAGATCAATTTGTTGCTTAAAAAACTAGATTTTACTAACTTTTTTTTAAATACTTTAAACAGAGACATTTATTTGGTTTTAAAATACTGCTTAAACTCGATTCTAATTTTACATACAAGTTAACGTCTTTAATATTAAATTATAAGTCAATATAAATTATGAAAAAACAACACAACAAAGTCTTGAATTAACTCAAAGGTTACTTGATCTTGTTGAAAAAGAACCAAAGTGGTGAACACATCATCGTTATTCAAATATTATTTCGTTCATTTCGAAATAGTAGTATCAGGACCAAGAAAAATTGTAAAGGCAGTGGATGGACCTACAGCAAATCGTAAGCCCTAATATAATTCGACGGCAAATCATAAGAAATACCGAAGTCAAGTGAATGTTTGCTAGCAAATATACTTGAATGAAAATAGAACTCTCCATCGTTTTTAATAAATTATGCAGATCAGTTAGTTTTTTATTGGATTACAATAAGCCGACATGGCACACCATTTGGCGTCTGTTGCTTAGATATGTATATTCAAAGATTGATTTAATAAAGGTCTCCTTTCAAGCTTTAAAAATAAGCAACCGTATATAATCTATGTTTAATGTTTTAAAAAAGGCAAATTTTTTGCTACATTGTATTAAATATCTCGAGTTGATAACAAGCTGTATTTAATTTTGGGTCATTGTGAAATCTATATATTGCTAATAAATTAACAGACCGTGATGGTAGTATGACCAATTCGATAACCGAACAATACGAAGTAGATTTACCCAATTCATTTGAAATTATATCTACCTAGAAGCATCCATTCAGTGTCGTAAACCAGGATGCAAATTTGGAAAATTAAAGTCCAGTTTTATGGAAAAATACAGTAAAAATTCTTTTTATATAATTTTGTTGGGTTCTTTCTTCGCTTTTTAGTGGAACTCTACCTGAATTATACTTTAAACCCAAAGAACATGGATGTCAACATCAAATTATTGTTTTGTAACGGGACTTTGTTTCCTAACCCAATAGACCTCTACTGTAATCTATATGTGTACTTGTTCCCGTTCTCCGGATTCTTAGGATATTGTTCTTAGAATGATTAATTCGATAAAGATTAAATTATTTATTATGGTTCCTGCATGTGTACATTTCATTTCATAACATTGTACAAAGTGTGCATATTTCAGGAGTGTTAATCTTACCAAGTGTAAGCAATTTCCAATTACAAAATGTGACGTCGTCTGCTAAAAATATCCGGGTCCTCCCCCGACGTCACAGCCGCTATTTATATAACGGGACTGTCCCGATAGGGTCGGGACAACGGAAGTAACGCGACAAAGTACAATTGAATGAATTACGCTAATGTCTTTAAAGAAAACTGTCACTATTACAATAAATGAACTTATAGAATTAACTTTATGATTTGTAAGACAAATTATAGATACTTTACAATTTAGATTAAACTTTAAAAGCACATCCATCACACTCCCCCTCTCTTAAGACCTAATGCAGCATTGACTACAGTTTTAAGTAATGGTGCATTAGTCAACAAGAGAAGATCAATAACAAATAAAGTAATGCAATGTCATATTTTAAGTTACAATAACAATGATATAAATATTACTGTCTTTCACTAAAGAAATTTTAGCTTTAAATATTAACATTTACAATAAGAAAAAAAACGGACACAGTTCAACAATTGTTAATAAACATAATAATTGGTAGAAAGTTATTGTTCCAAGCTGAAAGAACGGGCGAAAACTTCTTCTCTCCATTTTATTTCGGCTAATTTTTTTTTGAAAGATCTGTTTTCGGACTCAAGACGACGAATTTCATCCCTGGCTTTCTGTGTTGACGGAGTTTCCAGAAGTTGTCTCTTTGCAGCTTCTCTAGTACGGCCAACTTCATCAATAATGTTACATAAACTCCTTATGTATTCCTGAAGATCAGGTTGAGATTCTGGGATAGGCGGTATATATAACAGATTAACATCAACAATTGTAGTCTGGGTGGAGGCATCATTTTTAGAAGCAAACAAAGCTAGAACTGGGAGTGACGGAAGAGGCAATGATGAGCTGCAAGTAACAATTGGAGTAGATGAACTTGACATACGGGTATTGTTGACTTTTACTGGATTCTTTCTAGGAAGCTTCACAATAAACTCAGTGTTGTCGGCATCAGCATCTGTATCAGCAGAGTGCAATAGTGACTTCAGGTCACTAGCGACCCTTTTACGACTATCCACATCACAAGATTGTGATTTTGACTCCTGATTACTTTTATCCTGAATTGCTGTAAAATTTGAAAAACCCTGGCGGAATATAATTAGTTGATTTCACCGGTTTACGAGCACATTTTTCAAGAACTTCTTCGATCCGCTTACTGTCTGATTCGCCATGTTTTGTCATGAGATGCGACCTCATATCAGATTTCCTCCTAACTAGACTCTGGCATGACTTGATGGCACATTCGTATTTCAGTGCGAACTCCTCGTGCCTCTCTTCCCAGTGTCGACTGTATTTTGATTTGGTGGCGAATTTACATTTAGTGTCACATTTACTAATGGGACATTCCATCCCTGGAGCAAAATAAAATGTGATCTTATCCCCTTCGAAATCTTCATCTTCAGCCATCAACTGGACACCGTCCTCAGTAGACATATTGCTGCAAGTAGACAAATAAAATATTATAGCATGTGTCTTTACATTTTACATTTTTCATACATAATGTACGCAAATAATCCACTAGATACTGGCACTAAACAAGCAAAAAGCTTAATCTGATATAATATACTGCAATAAATCTGCAACAAGCAATCATGCTTAAACATCCTACATACGGGCCCTGTATGTAAACAGCTGAAACAAGTTAGTATACGAAACCGGGCAATAATGCCAATGGGTCCTATTTTACATGTATACAACATAATATAACTAGTGCTCTGTCATCAGGTGAGTTATCCTCTGCACTCCACATTATCTACGAAAAACATTTGAAAATAAGCATGTTACATCAATTGATATATTTGCTCTCCTTATTATATCTTTTATGAAATATACAGATATCTACAAAAAAAATCGCTGTGTTGATTATAATACATCAATTTTCGTGTGCATGTGCGGGTTTCTTTCTTGTTTTTTTTTTTTTGTGGTAATGTAAAAATACATTTGTATATCCTATTTTTTTTGTGATCATGTAAAATTAGAGATCCGACATACACATGTAATTCAAATACCAAAGTAGAATACCGACAAAACAAACATAGATGTTGTACAAACAACAACAAATGGAAGTTTGAATTTCTGTAATTTACATGATTAACCCAATTATTCACTTCAGATTTAATATATAATTCTCAGTCCTGTGGTCGGCCAATTAACTCGGGTTTAACTGTAAAAAGTTCCTTTTGTTTCTAGTTATTTGCTATTTTAAATTAAAAAAAAAACTGTTAACACAACTCTTCTCAATGTATTTCAAATTCTTTAGGTTTTTTTATTGTTATAGTATGCCACTGAAGTTGATCGTATTGTGAATTTGTTGATTTATTTTTCAGTGTCATCAGAAGTTTTGACATTTGGAGAAGATGATGAAAATGTCCAACATAATGGTAAACATAATCATGATAATGAAATAGTGATAATGAGGAACACATTCAACATGTTCAACATGGTCAGAGTGAAACTGAGGAACACATTCAACATGTTCAACATGGTCAGAGTGAAACTGAGGAACACATTCAACATGTTCAACATGATCAGGGTGAAACTGAGGAACACATTCAACATGTTCAACATGGTCAGAGTGAAACTGAGGAACACATTCAACATGTTCAACATGGTCAGAGTCAAACTGAGGAACATATTCAACATGTTCGTGGTCACAATGGTGGTGAACATAATAAAAAGAAACTGAAGAACCCAAAAAGAAGAATCGGTCAGAAGAGGAAATCAAAACCCTTAAAGACAAAGTAAAAAATGAATTGCAAGCGCAGGGAATGCTAAAATGTAGACAAATCAAGAACATAAAGAAAATTTTGCAGAAGTTGAAAAAAACTGATTTATGAACCTGTAGAGGCATTTATTATTTTAAAAGAAATCAGAACTAGAT